>PVJI01001530.1:0-176595 GCA_004026765.1 Micronycteris hirsuta
ATTTTGATAAGATCCCATTTGTTTATTCTTTCTTTTATGTCCCTAGCTCTAGGGGACATATCATTGAAGATGTTGCTGCGTGGAATGTCTGAGATTTTCCTACCGATGTTTTCCTCTAGAACTTTTATGGTGTCACGACTTACATTTAAGTCTTTTATCCACCTTGAATTTATTTTTGTGTATGGTGTAAGTTGGTGCTCGAGTTTCATTTTTTTTGCATGTAGCCATCCAGGTTTCCCAACACCATTTGTTGAAGAGGCTATTTTTATTCCATTTTATGGTTCTGCCCCCTTTGTCGAAGATTAATTGCCCGTAGAGACTCGGGTTTATGAGAAAGATAATTTTAGTTAGAGATAAGGGATATGAAGGGATGAAACAGGTTGGTATATTAAAGCTACATGGTCTAATATGGCAGCCACTTGCCACATGTGGCCACTTAAATTTAAATTAAATCAAGATAAATCAAAGGAAAAATCCAGTTCTTCAGTTGCACTAGCCATAGTCAAGAGCTCAATAGCCATGTGTAAGTAGTGGCTACCATATCAGACAATGCAGACACAGAATCTTTCTGCCATTGCAGAGTTCTATTGGATGCTAAAGCTCAGACTATAGTGTGACTGAGAGAGAGAGAGAGAGCATGTGAAGGTGTGTTCACAGGGAAGTATCTATTCTAGATATAATAGCTGTGGCTTGTTTTGGAAGACTGTCTGCAGACTCTCAGGCCCTGCCTACAACACACGTATCACAGAAGGAACTCTTCAACTGAGACCTGAATAACAACAAAGCAGAAGGAGCTAGCCATACAAAAACGCATGGAAAAGAGTTTCAGGCAGCAAGGGCAACGGTTCCAAGCTTCGCATTATATTAGGGATGGTCTTGGTACAAGATGAAGTCACATAATTGGGGCTCCACTCAATTCCAGTGGAGAAGACTAAAGTTTACTCTGCCATAACATTCTTTGCATCAAACAACTTGGGCTAAGTGAGAAAAGAAGGCATTTTCTCTGTGAATTGCTGGGTAAGCAGAGATGAGGAGGGGAAAATAATATCAAGCTTGTTCCTAATAAAGGAAATCATAGTAGACTAAATAAAATATGTAATAGGAAATGCTAGTGCTTTACTAAGTAGTCCATGCATTTTTCAAAAGGCATATTAATAATGTGGATGAAAATTAAGCATGCATGAAGGAATTATTAGTAAATATGACCTTACTACCCAATCACTTATTTAAGGAAATCTGACATTCCAGTGAGTTCTCATAACTGTTCTCTTATGAAGGTCAGATCCACAGTTATAAATGCCAAACTATCTGAAGTGGGCCCTTTAACTTTCAAAGGGGACCTACAGTATCAGAGCATAAATGCTTAATGATGTTCTTACCTTCCTTTCCTCTTCTTAATTGAAATACCCAAACACACACATCCTTAGTCTACAAAGACTGGAACAAGGTTTGTCTCTCCTGAGTCACAGCATCTATTCTAGGGACTGTGTTCGGGGCTCCAGAAACTAAACAAACTGGGCTGCATTCAAAGGGAGGCATTCTCATCGCTGATCTTTGTTTGAAGCGAGATGCCCATTCATAGAAACCTACTGTGACAAAGACAAACAGGTGGCCATTGGCAGAAAGAAATGGAGTAATTTCTGAAAGGAAATGGAAATCACCCACTTCTCACGGACTACTTCTATACCACCTTCCACGACTTGAGGACTTAGTTTGAGCGGTTGATCTTCTTGGGAATAAAGAGGGGTGACATATAAAAAGATCTACTGTGGAACCAGAAAGAGAGAAGATGCTCAATAAATTATGTCTAGAAACAGTTGCCTGAGTTTCACGCACGAGTTGTTCCCTAGTAACTTACTTCATGGCAGGCAGCCTGAAAAAGTGATGCATTAGACCATCCTCTGTGCTGTGTGTTCTAGGGCCTTGCTGTTCAAAGGGCAGTCCTGGCACCAGCAGTCCTGGGAATGCTGACTGTCAGGTCCTGCTCAGAACCTACTGGGCAGCCTGGCTTTTTATCCCATCTTTAGGGGGTTCAAGTGCACAGCACTGTGTGTGTGAAGCTGAACTGTGATGCAGGGTTTGAAGAAGAAGGCACAAGGGCCTTGTTGAGCTTGGGAACAGCATTCCCAGGTTCAGATGCATGAAAATTCGTTTCAAACAGAAGGCAGCGTCAAACCACCTGCTAGGAATGCACTGCACACATGGACTCATTTGTTGCCCCCAAACACACAGGCCGGGCAGGGTAGATGTCTTCTGTGGATCAGTCTGGAGAAGCCTTTTTACAGACACACAGACATGCACATATATAAACACACATTACATACAAACACACACAGACATACATACATGACACAGATATAACAACACAAACATGCACCACACACACATCACTTACACAGAGATATAAAACATACACACAAATCAATTTTTCCAATCTTCTGTTCTTCAACTGTGCATAATGGACACTTAAAGTGTATTTTGTCTGATTACTTTCTGTAAAGTTATCAAACAGAAAGCAGGGAGAAGCTTACTAACTGACAAGTGAAAAGTTGCAGAAAACGAAAGAAAAGGGAGAGGTCCTAGAGGCCGGGAACCTCACAGGGAGAATGGAGCACCAGGGTGGGGCAGGATCTGTCTCAGCCTGTGTTATTTCTGCCCCCAGCTGGGCAGTGTTTTCTCTCCCACTGAGATGCAGTACCCCCGGGAGGGGGAAACTAACTGAGCTTTATCGCTAGAGAGCCCAGGGGGCATCTAGGGAACTTGTTAGGAATCTACAGTTTAAGCCAGTACTTTGAGAGACTCTGGAGTTAGTGGTATCCTGTCTATGCTTTGGAAAGCTCAGCCCATCATGGAAGGGAGAGAGAGAGACACGTTTGGTCTTGGTGGGAGTGAGGGAGGGAAGAACTGCTGAGGGGGTCACACCTTAAAAGCCTGAGTAGAGGGCTGTGAAGGGTTGTGGAGTGAGCACCAGACCTGGATTCAAGAGAAAACAGCCAGTCCTCCTGATGTAGAGGAGCCGGATCCGAGCAAGACACACACCTCTTGGCACCTTAGTTTCTGTGTAGTCAACAAGAGCCTACCACAGTGACCTCATAGGATCTTAGCGTAGTCTAAGTAAAAAGGATGTGTAAGGGTGCCTGATACAAAGTGAATTCTGAAGTTCAAGCCACCTCGTACTGCCCAGTTTTAAAGGACCAGCTTCAGCCCTTCCTAGAGAAGGCAGAACTATTTTACATTTAAAGTGATTTAATCAAAATATCCTTAAATGGAATTATTGGAGGCAAGGATGTTCGAGCAACTAGAAAGTATGATCAATGCAGTTACACGTTTATAATTTTGCTCTGAACTTTGTCCAGAGGGCGGTCCCACTCCCTGGGACTGAAGCAGCAACTCTGAAACCATCCTCTTTCTCAGATAAAGCTTCTCTCCTGTCTCCAGTCAAACTGTTAACCAATCCTATCTATATTCCTGAATCTCTCTTAAATATGAGGGGGGGCCCAAAACCCTGGGATTTATTATTGAAAAAATTGTGTATGTATTCTTACATGTTAAACTTCAGTCGCCTTCAAAGTGCTCTCCATTTGATGCAATACACCTATCAAGACATTTTTTTCTACTGCTCTAAACAGTTTTGAACTCATCAATTTTGATGCCTTTTAGTGCTTCTGGTGTTTTTTGTTTCACTTCTTCCACATTGGCAAAACATTTCCCTTTGGGGACTTTTTTTTAATCCGGGGAAATAAAAATTAGTTAGTAGGGGTGAGATCTGGTGAATAGGGAGGGTGGGGCATGGGAATCATGCTGTTTTTTGGTCAGAAACTGCGGAACACTCAGCGCACAGTGTGGGCAGGTGTGCTCATAATTTATCCATCACAAAATGGGCAAACGTGTTGAGAGAGTCTTCAAAAAAAATTTCACTGAGGCTGAGCATAGCCTCTCACAACAATGCCAGCTGGTACACGGATACAGATGGGCTCCTAGAACACTCACCTAGTGAGGGAAGGCTGTACTACAGGGGGCCTGATCCCCAGAAAATAATGCCAGGTTTTTTGTGTCCCCCCTCATGCAGCATCTTCTCCAACTCCCCCCTCACCTCCTGAGATTGGCTTGTCACCTCTCACCGGAGCCACTGCAACCACTGCTGACCACCACGGTCTATTCTCTAAGGGTGGTGATGGGTCATCTAGTGTGTCAGCTTGACTGGTCACAGTGTGCCCAGGGTAAACACTATTTCTGCGTGTGTCTGTGAGGCGTTTCCAGATGACATTAACATTTAAATCAGTAGACTTAGTAAAATAGAACCACCTCCAAATGCTGGGTGAATATCACCCAACCCAACGAGAGCCTGAATGGAACGAAAGGCAAAGGAAAGAGGCATTTGCTCCCTTTTCTTCCTGCCTGACTGGGTGAGCTGGGGCATTGGTCTCCTCTTGCCCTTGGCTTTCAGACTGGGGCGAGAATCTACATACACCATTGGCTTCGCTGGCTCTCAGGCCTTCAGACTCGGGCTGATTACACCACCCAGCTCTCCTGGGCCTGGGACTCCTCAGCCTCCATAATTGTGTGAGTTGATTCCTTGTGATTAATCTCCTCACATAAATGTGCTGATTTCTCTGTATTCATCTTACAGATTTACACACTGATATTAATATTGATGTTGTATATTCTGATGTATTTTTACACTCTATGTACACGGTATCTCTCCCATTGGTTCCGTTGCTCTGGAGAGCGCTGACTAAAACAGGCTTGCAGGGCATCTTTTCAAATTTTTATGTGTAGACACCTCCCAATCATTTCTCATCGCTCTTAGGATAAACAAAGCCTTCCTTTACTTTGACAAGTCTTTATAACTTGGCCCCAGGCCACTTCTCCAAACCTACTCCATGTCACAGGGATCCTCTTTCTTCCTCACTATCCAGCTACGCCAACTTTTTTTGGTTCCTCCAACTGTTCCCACTCCTTCCCAGCACAGGGATTTTCACACGCAACGCCCCTAGCCAGCATCGGGGCCCTATCTGCTGCCTCTCGCCCTCGTTAGCCCCCATTCATCCTTCCGGTCTCTGCTCGGCTATCTTGGGCACAGAAGAGCCTCCATTACCCCTCCACACAAGTGGCAGCATCCTTGGTTTACACTCTCATGGTACCAGAAGCTTGCTTTATAACATTTTTCATAATAATATGTGATCGCTTATTTATTTGTGTGACAATTCAATTAGCGTTTGCCTCTCCATCTGGCCCCAGGAAGGCAGAGGCATGGCGAATGTTCTTGCCCATTAGCAAATCCCCAAGGCTGACATCCAATGCCTGGCACATAACAGGCACTTGATGTAATCCTCACTGCACACAGCCCTCTGCTGAAGACGTAATGCCTCTTTAAGAGAGCAGAGTACAAAGTTTTGGCCTCAGCTTTCCCATCTGTCCTTTCTCGCCGCCCCCACCCCCCCAACCGGCCCATGAGAGCTGACAGTCAGGCCCGGTTCCACTGACGACAGGCCAGCTGACATTCTGTGCCATGTGAACTCATGAACAGGAACCGCAGGGGTAAACAACACCTAAGCACATTAACTGATGACTTGCTTTTTAAAAGAAGGGAACAATATTGATTTTGTGTTCAGTGCACGTCTGGGCTTTTTACGCACTGACACATTGGGCTCAAAACGACCTAGAGAAATAGCCGCCGCACGAAACTCCCCGACTGAAGGTCCGGGTCTGCGGTCCACAGGGCCCAGCGTGTGAGCTGGCTGGGTCCAAACTTGGGCCTGACTCCAGAGTCAGGCTTTGCCCCATGATGTTCTTGTTTGCTAAATACTTTTTCAAGGTCTTTCCTTACATTTTTATTTTATTCCCTTTACTAACTTGTAATCTACTTAAGAGGTTTTACTATTGATTGCTATGTTTCACTGTTGCCGCATCTGAGACAAAATTATCTATTAATTAGGCGATGGTGAGCTTATTACAAAATTTTCCTAATACACATGAAAACACACATTAAAATGCACTATGAGCCACTTTGTACCCTGTCACGCCCTGCCTAAGGGACAGGCTGGGGAATATTACAGTGCTGCTCGGCTCCAACGTGTCCCTTTTGTGATGCTGCAGACATTCTGAAAAAGAGAAAGTTGTCCTTCTTATAAATTTAGCTCTCAAATGACTATGGTGAATGTGGAGGGGACCACATATACCGATCACCCGTAATCTGTTTAAAGCAACAATACTCCCTCCAAGGGTGGGGACAGGCAGGCATTACATGACTGTAAGCCAATCGCTCTGCTTTGGAAGCCGTGGTCAATGGACACCACGCTGTTAGTGCTGGTCTCCCGAGTCTTGTGTGCAGAACTGGCAGCTTGACCTTGAAATAGGGAGCAGGTAATGAAAACCCATGGGAGCCAGAGTGGAAACGAAGCCACCAGAGTAGCTTTGCTGAAGTGTGAGCATGGGGACCCCAGCCACCCTTCCCAGGATCCCAGCACCCTGGTTTGTCTATGCTCCTTCCATATCTGGGGGGCAGAGGTGTTAACTATCAAGTCACAACATGCAAACTGATGACCCTTCAAACCAATTAATGCACCATAATAATGGAGATGAGCTGTACATAATGCACAGACAAGAATCCTTTGTGAAAGAATAGAAACATAATGAACCAAATTACAAAGCATGTACAAGCACACTGGCCTTCAGCATCACAACAAACTATTAACATCTTGCCCTTTATTTGGCTCATCCTCTCATCTGCTTATGAAAGATACAATTTAGTCAGACAAAATTTGATACTGTGATCTAACCCAAAGGGATGAACTGGCGCAAAGCAAAATGTGCTACAGTATCTTTTGGGTGAGGGCCAAAATGAAGAAGCTGGCTCTTAAAAGCCAATACTTTTTATAATATGCCATAACCCGAGCAACAGATGTGAAACCTGGATCAATGGAATAAGAAACAAAGCATGACATACACAGTGTATAGATTCCTGAGTCATTTTGAGGTAAAACAATTTAGAAATTTGACCTTCTGAACTCTGATGGTTCTGCTTCAGGCCAAGTAGTCAAATGAAATACAACACACACACACACACACACACACACAGTGAATTACTTAGATGATGCAGTAAACCTCCTGCTGATTGTGTGTGTGCACACGTATTCTTCAGTCACATGTTTTTTGATCACATAGAATGAAGAGAATATGAGCCATGACTCCACCATAACATGATTCAATCTGTCTTTTGGACACAGATGTCTCCTACCTGCATGAATGTATCCTCTCCAAGGTACCTCTCTGGGCACTAAAACGTGCCCTGACATGGATGCTGCAGTTCACACTATCTCTGAAATAGGTACCTCTTTAGGAACTTCTATTGGACTAGTTAAAAGTCACGAAGGTGGATCTCATTCCTTTAATGCCAAATTTTATTTTTGACAATAAAAAATAGTTACAATGCCAGAAATACAAAATGATACCTGGAAGTTCACCACGTGTAATTAGAGAAACACCCAGGTCTAATGAATATTGGACATTTCCAATCAAACAAGACTACACGTCAGACATAGAGACTCACATAAAACCTTGAAGTACATATGAAAAATAAGATGCCTGAATTTGCCTTCCTAGTGGACAAAGAAAAAAGAAAAGAAAAGATGAGACCCAGTGAGTGTGGAAGTGCTGTGACAATAAGCAGCAGGTTCCATGCTGGGGCGAACCCTACCTGATGCAGTATTCCCGGAAGGCAGTTTGGAAGTGCAGGCATGTTAACAGCGTAAAAAAACTCTGTGAAGATACCATGGAAACAAGGAAGCCCACGGAGATTTTTGTGAAAGTATGCTCTTACGAGTTTACTTATAACAGGTGATCTCTAAAGGTTAGAGTGGTTGGAACATTTTTTTCTAAACAGTGTTTTCCACTGTGGATATAATGTTTGTTGTGAAAAGAAAAAGAAAATAATAAAACTAACCTGAACATATTTGATTAATGTGAAACTTAAATTGCCTTTACTTGTTGCATCTGAGTTCTTACATTTTAATTAATATAGTCTCATATTCATTTACTATAAACCCCTTTGGTAGAAACAGATGCATTCTGCATGCAGATGAGAATATACTTGTGGCCCGAGGCAGGGACACTATTTTCTAGATATTACTTCTATAGCTAATTAAGTGCCCTGAATAAAGAAAGCATTGATAGATACTTTTATTGGCCTGTTGTTTAAAATTTTAATATTCTCCCCATCTCCCAACATCTTACAAAGATCCAACAAGGCTTTTCTACCAAAGACATCCTCATGGATCACTGAAATTACACTAGACTTGAATCAGAAAGCCTGCCTTCAAAATTTGGCTCTGCTACCTATAGAGTGGCTGTGGCTGACAGTGAATTGGCTTCCCAGAGATTTTTATGTCCTAATCCCAGGACCTGGGGATATGTTATGTTCCATGGCAAAGGGGAATTAAAGTTGCAGATGGAATTAAGGTTGCTGATCTGCTGACCCTGAAATAGGAGTAGTCTGGATTATCTCTAGGGGTCCAAATTTAAACACAAAGGTCCTTAAGGGAAAGGGAGGGGACAAGGTCTGAGTGATGTGATGGGGGAAGGGTCTTGGGCAGCCATGGCTGGCTTTGGGGTTGGAGGAAGAGGCCAGGAGCCGAGGCGTACAGGCAATCACTAAAACTAGAAAAGCAGGGGATCCTCCTCTGTGGCCTCTCTAAGTGAATGCAGGCTTGCTGGCACATTGATTGTAGCCCACTGTCTTTAGAAATGCGAGATAACAAATTTGTGTTCTTTTCAGTCACAACATTTGAGGTAACTCGTTACAGCAGCAATTGAACCACATAATTAATTGTTCAAACTGGAACACATTTTAGAATCTAAGTAGGTACTATTAACAATTACGCCGAAACAATAGGTACAAACCAAGTTTGTCCTAGGCAAACAGGGACACACTGTGATTTTATCTTATTAGGCGACTTCACTTTGTCATCTCGGTTTGCCCAAGTAACAAAGTTATTTAGAATAGCACTCTCAGGTTTTTTGTGCTGTTGTTAAAGTACTAAAGAGATAAATGAGCACGAATAGCACAATTCCCAACACACAGGAAATTCTAAACAAAGGCTTGTTAGATCAGAGGAGGGTTAGGTGACCTTGGCATTCATTCACTTCCAAAAGACCTTTATTTAGACTTTTGTAAAAGTAGATGCAGTACCCTCGATTCAATTCCTATTTGTCTGGCGTTACCCTTTTGAAATTGCTTTTCTATTACAGTAATTCAGATTTGCCTTTGACACTAATCACTGCATTTCTGCTTATTTTTCTTAGCTTTATTCATTTATCAAGTTAAATCTCATTATGAACCAACTCCTGGAGAGTTCTCAGGGAAAAGGTACCTTTAGCTTTCTGGAGCATTCCTCCCCCTTCATTTGCACTGGGTGTAATTTCCCCCAAAGGACTGAATGTAGTGTTTATAGCTCTCTCTAAAAATGATCGAAGGGGCAATGAAAGTTTCATACTTGTTAGATTATTGATTAAAGATCTTGATACTATTATCAAACGCTCTTTGAAAAGCTTGCTCTGCTTAGAGCTATAGTACTTCCTTTGTCAATTTGAAATTTTAAAGTTTGTTTTTTACCAAACATAATAAAAATTTTTTTCTGCCCTGGCTGGTGTGGCTCAGTGGACTGAGCATCAGCCTGTGAACCAAAGGGTCACTGGTTCGATTCCCAGTCAGGGCACATGCCTGGGTTGTGGGCCAGGTTTCCAGATGGGGGTTGTGCAAGCGGTAATCACACGCCAATGTTTATCTCTCTCTCTTTCTCCCTCCGTTCACCTCTCTCTAAAAAGTAAATAAAATCTTAAATTTTTTTTTTCTTATGTATGCATGCTCATGAGCACACTGGACTTTGAGGGCATTCTTCTACCTAACTTTTGATTAATTAATAATTAATTAATAAATAGCTTTAATTATGTGGAAGAAATCTATGCAGATATTAAAAATAGTTTTATTTAAGCAGTTTGAGTAAAGTCCCAGAGAATATCCTCTACCCCAAGAGAGGACACGGACTGAAATTTTTAATTGGTTCAAGTAGAATTTATATAAATCATGGATGTTGGAATTATGCCAGATTCATTAAGGCTATGTACTAGAATTAAGAGGATTTCTGGACAAAGATGAGAAGTATAATACTTCTGAAAACAAAGCCACAGGAGAAAATTATTGGGGATTTCATTTTCACTAGCCCTTCTCCCTCTCCAAGAGTGAAATTCAGAGGAATAGAATGAAATGAAATACTTTTTTTATTTTACAGATTTAAAGTCATTTTGTTAAGTGAGTATTAAAATATGTTTTATAAAACATGTTCTCCAAAAATTAAGGTTGACATATAAAAATTTAAAGTGTAGAATATAAATTCCAGGTGGATTAAAGTATTAGGAGACAAAAGCCGTTGAATATTTATGAAACAGAGCAGGGAAGGCCTTTCTAGACCAGCATTAAAGGCATAACTTATTATGTGAGTTACTGAGAGAGTTAAACTATTTAAGTGCATGTTTTTGTATAACTAAAATAAATAGAAAACAGAAAATACGTGCATGATATAAAACAGAGGCTTACTATCTTGAATATAAAAAGAGCTGGTTAAAATTATTTGAGAAAAAACAACAATTTGCAAAACAAGAAACAAAAAAGCAATAAGCATATAAAATTAAAATGAGATAGCTTTTTCTTATAAAATTGCCAAAATAATTAGGAAAGTATGCTAATCAGTATTTTGAAAACTCATGAGGGAAAAAACTCATACATTACTGATGATATTAAAACATCTTTCTGAAATGTAATTTGTCAATATTCATCACAAGCCTTGAAAACACGTGGTTTCACTTGTAGAAATTTAACTTAGGGGCTACATGGGGGCAGGGGGTGTTTAGTCCTATGTGTACTCATTTTAACATTGCTTAAAAATAAGAATATTTAGAAACAATACAATGTTCCAGCAGGATGTTGAGGAAATAAACTGTAGTATCTGCACAAATAGAATGCTATGTCACAGATACATTTGGAGGGTGGAAAATGTATCAATAGTATAGTGCTCATGATATGAAGTGAAATATCTGATTGCAAAATAGTATGCACTATATATGCAATTTTTGACAAGTAGGCAAAGACATCATACTATTCACATTATGCCAAAATATTGAGTGATTTTACTGCACGTGATTTTTTCCTTTGTTTCTTTACATTTTTTTAGATTTTTCTATAATGAGCATATATTAATTTTAGAGTTAAAAAGAATTTATAAAATTTATTTTAAAATTGCAGCTTATTCAGCAAATGACTGTGGATCGGCTCTAGTTTATCAGAAGTCAGGGGCCACGGGCGTCTGCTGAACTTGCGGCATCCAGCATCGCTCAGCAGCCGGTCGAGGAGCAGAGCGCGAACACTGGACATGCGGGAGACCACCAGTGCTGCGGCAGACAGAGTGTGGACTGGCCGCTGCGGTAGTCTTCACGGTCTCTGAGTTCTGGATGAAAAGGAATCTCAAAGCACTGGACAGAATTTTGTAATATGGAACTCAGTCTCATCAGCTTTATTTACTGAACCATCACTGTTATCAGTGTCTGCTTTTTCTCTGAAGCTGCACTTTTAATCTCACTGATACATTCTGAGTATCAGGAAAGACCAGGGGCTCCAAGCGTGGACTTTAGATTCAGGGAGACTTGGCTTCAAGCCTCACATTCACCCCTTGTCAGCTCTGTAATTTGAAACCTATTCTGTTATTTCTTAGGATCTAATTTCCTCACCTTTAAAATGGGAGCGCAGGACCTCGCCGACAGGGTTGTTGTGAGGTGAAATATGCGACGTTTGTAAAGCGGTTAGCAAAAGTCTGGCCTATAACAAGTGCTAAGTAAATAGTAGCTGCCGATATCCTTGAAGTTTTTTGTGAAGCAAGGAAACTGTCCCGATAACACTCTGCTCCCGATTAAGGTCCACAGTCTCAAGCATCCAAGGAAAGTCTTGGAGATGTTGTGGAAGCTGCCAGTCGGGCAGCTGAAGGCCATTTAGAATTGAGAGGAAATGTCAGCCTCTTGGGGACAAGTCCCCTGTCTGGATCTCCCAGTGACAGACCTGGCTCAGGCCCTGGGCCCTGCCCAGATCTCCCCTTCCTGCCCTGCTCCCGCCCTGTTCCCAGAAGGAATGTGCTCTGAAGAGGGTGGTCAGTGGCCAGCTCCGGGCCCACACTCCGGGGGTTCAGCTCTGAGGTGGCCTCATTGTTTTGCTGGCTCTCATCAAAGGCCCAGGGCCCCGTCTCTAGTATAGTTGCTGTCGGACTTTGGGCTGCCACCCCCAGGTCCGCTTAGCACTTTGGTTTGGCCTCAGCTCCTGCTCTGGTTTCTCCTTTGGGACAATGTTGAGGATGCCTTGCCCTTCCACGTACACTTTCCTAGAGTCCCTTTCCAGATCGGGTCCCCTCTTCAGTGGCATGTTCTAACCTCCAGGGCTGTGAGGGAAATGCTTTCTCTTTAAGTTAAACTTATTTTGACATAGATTATGTTTATGCACATGCAGTCGTGAGAAATCACGGAGATGACACATGCTGTCTCCAGTTTCCCCCGCCAGTAGCACCTAGCAGAACTGTAGCATCATATGCAGAGCAGCGACAGCCACGTTGTCTTGTTCAGATTCCCTCCATTTTGTAGGTGCTAGTGTCTGTGTGTGTGCCTGCACACGTGCCTGTGTACTCAGTTTTATGTTTATATTCATCACCTCAGTCAAGACACAGAGCACTTCCATTTCCAAAAGTCTGTCTTGTGTTGAGAACAATGCTTCTAAAATTTTAATTTGCATCTTACTTCTGGGTATGTATCCAAAAGAATTGAAAGCAGGGGCTTAAAGAGATATTTGCATACCTATGTGCAGAGCAGCACTATTCACATTACCAAGAAGTGAAGCCACCTAAGTGTCTATTGACAGATGAGTGGACAAAGAACATGTAGTATGTATGCTGTATCAGAACATCACTCAGCTTTAGAGAAGAAGGGAATTCTGCTACATACTACTACACCATGGATGAACCTCGAGACACTGTGTTAAATGAAATAAGCCAGTCACAAAAAAGACAAATATGGTATGATTTCTCTTACACAAAGTATCTAAAGTCATCGAATTCACAGATACAGAGAGGGGAACAGTGACTATCAGGGGTAAGGGGAGAGGGGAAAAGGAAGGGTCTATTCAGTGGGCATCAAGTTTCAGATTTGTGAGATGAAGAAGTTCTGGAGATCCCTTTCACAGCAATGTGAATAAATTAACATTACTGAACCGTACACTTAAAGGTAGTTAAGGAGGAAAATGTTATGTGTTTTCTTACCACAATTAAAAAACTTTAATTTGCATGGGAATCACCTAGAAAATTGAGGCTTGACTCCTGGGACCCAGCCCCAGGATTAACTAGGTCCTCAGTGGGGCTCAGGAATCTCTGATAAACCCTCCCTCATATTTCTGCTGCACTGGCCTAAAGGCTGCCCTTTGGGAAAACCTGCTCTGGGGAAGCTCAAGCCTCCTCATTTTGTTATCGAACAGCAGCTGCTAAGACCCAACAGAGACCATCCCTGGTTGGAACAGCTTGACTGGCAGGACGGACTTGTTTATTGTACATAAGGCCCTCATGGTGATGAGCAGCACAGGTAATTAGACCACCTGGCTTTCATCAATGCCAATATGCCACTGAGTCATCCCCTTTCATCTTTCTAATTTTTTCCTTAAGCATTTCAAACTAAGGCACCATCTTTGTAAGAGAGGAATCAATGTTAGCTCCTAGGTGAATGGAGGTATAGTTACTATGGTGAAGCAGTCCGAAGCCCAGCAATATAATGACAGCCAATCCTCTTTATCCACATCCAGCCCAACCACTGGACCTGTTGGCTCTACTTTCTCTGTCCTGAATCTGACCACCTCTGATGATCTGTTGGTTACCCTCTGGGCGGAGCCATCACCTCTCTCCCCCAAGCTAATATGAGCATCTCTTAATTGCCCTCTCTGGCCCTGCTCTTGCACCCACACTCTATTTACCCCACAGGTTCCCAGGTCACCTTACAAATGTAGGTTGGCTCTTACACTCTTCTGCTTTCCAACCATCCCACATCAACTGTGTCCTAAGTCCTCGCTGTGGCTTATAAGTCCTTGACAGGAGCCGCGGGTATGCCCTTGACCACATCTTTCATCACTCTCCTGGAACAGTCCCAGTCCCGCCACATTCTCCTTGTGTTCTCCAAGCCTGCTGCATTAACTTCCATCTCAGACTCTTTGAAGACTCAGTTCCCTCACCTACAATGCTCCTTTCAAGGAGTTTTCATAACTTGGTCCTCCATTTCATTCATGTCTTCCCTCAAAACAGAAGCTTTCCTGAAGTACTTGGTCAAAAGCAGTCATCCCTCCACCAGTGCCCACCCCTTATCCCTACTGTTTCTAAGGCTCTGGCTGTTGGAGGCCAGATATGCAGCTGTGTCTTTAATGCCTGCCACCCCTGCTAGAACACAAGCCCATGAGGATGGAGAAGTGGCCTGTCTGGTTCCCACAGCGCAGACATGGCCTCTCATACAGTAGGTTTTCAGTAAATGCAACAAATGAACAACGGGTGAGCTAAGGGCTTTGAGTTTCTACAGAAGTCTCTCTTTCTCTCTCTCTCTCTCTTTTATCCCCTAGAGGAAAGATCTATAGACAAAAAAGAAGTGACACCTATCTTTTGAGAATTCCCTGAGGGTGAACCCAGCTAAAAGGCAATGCATTAAGGATTCAACAAAAGCACACTCTGCCTATTTCAGAGGAAGAAACCAAGTTCAGTGAAGTTGTTATAACTGTCTAAAGTGTGAAAATGTGTTTTACATGGGATTATTCATCATTTGGCAATGACTGATAGAATATGATTTTGTTCTGAGACATATATTACTAATAAGCAAATTTAAATGAAAGAAAATAAAGGAAGTGGAACTTAATATAAATTCTAGCTCAGCAAGTGATCCCGTCTTTTCTGGCCATTATAAATGAGGCAATACAAGTTACAGGAATGACCTCATATTTCTTACATAAATCCCCTCTTACCATTCTTATAACCCTAGTGCAGCATCTCTTCCCTGATTTTGTTACTTGTGTATGAAAATGCCTCAAATAACTGGACAAGACTGCCACAATCAGATGCATTCTGTTAGATTCTTCTGGATTTTCAACCAGATTGCCTCATCTTCTCTCATTTGGCCAGATGCCCTGCTCCAGAATGGTACGCAGGTTCTGTGCTTCCAAACACAGAGCATCCACATTACAATCAGCCCGCATTTGGCTGTGTTCTGGACCATTCCGTTTCCCTCTGGCACCGTGCCACCCAACTCCAAGTATCCTGGCCAGCCCAGAATGAAAGTACCAGTGTGACTTGTTACTTTGTTCATAATATCCCTTTCCGCAGCTTCCAGGCCATGCAGAGAGAAAAATGGGAATGTAGCCTCATCACCTAGATTGGGCAGCTTGTTAAAACTGAGAAAAAGGTAAGTGCTAATGAATCATAATTTATCTGATGTCTCCTTTCTCTTATGAATTTTGTTAGGCTGAACTATATGAAGCTGCAAATTTTATAAGTCAAAGAAATTCAAACACTGGTAATTCCAGCTCAAGTCCAGCCTGATGTCTGTTTTGGTAAGTAAAGTATTGGAACACACTCACCCTCATTCATTTACAGAATGTCCAAGGCTGCTTTCGCACGGGAACCGCAGATTTGAGTAGCTGCAAAAGTCTGCGTGGCTCACAAAGCCTAAAATAGTTTTCCTTTGCCCTTTAAAGAAAAGGTTCTCTGACCCTTATTTAGAACATTCAGTGCAAAAAGAGGGAGCAGGAAAACACCCCAGGAAAATAAGAGTTTTGATGTAGATTACAAACCCAACTTGATAACTTGAGGTCTCTCTAATCTCTCTCTCTCTCTCTCTCTCATTATTACTTATTCATTCAAAAAATATTCTATGCCCTGTTATACTTCAATTTGTGCACAAGATCCTTAATTTACAATAATTAAAAAACAGAGTCTTAAGATTTTTAAAGCTCATCTACAGCCATCATTTAGTGGGATTAAATGAGCGTCATGTAAATAATTATTAAACAAGGAAGGACATAATGAGATTTCATTTAGATCGCAGGTGGGGGGTGTTCAGAGAGGGCCTCCCTGGAGGAAATGGACCAGGGAGAGAAAGAAAAGAATGTCTGTAAGTCCCTGTGCCTTTGAAAGACTGCACAAAAGCTGGGGGGACTGAGTAGACTGAGAGAAGTGGACAGAGTGACGGGGCAGGGACAGAAAGGTGGGCAGGTAAGTCAGGGGCGCTCTGGTAGACAATGCTGAGCAGATTGGACTCTACTAGGGGTAACTTAACACCACTTTGGAAAACTGTCTGGAAGCTCCTCAAATACTTAAGCATAGAATTACCATATGACCCACCAAATCCACTCCTAGTCACATACCCAAGAGAGATGAAACACAGGTCCACACAAATCCATGCACATCACAATTAGTAGCATTATTTATAAGAGTCAAAAGGTAGATACAATCAGTAAATGGCTTGACAGTAAATGGATAAACAAAAATGGGGGTCTCTCAGTGCAATGGAATATTATTCATCCATAAAAAGGAAGGATGTACTGGTACACACTACAACTCAGATAAGCTTTGAAACATCACGCTAAGTGAGACAGGCAAGTCATGAAAGACCACCCATTATATGATTCTATTTATACAAAATGTTCAAAAGAGCTAAATCTACAGAATTGAAAAGTAGATTGGGGAGGAGAGGAACGGGGATTGACTGCTAATGGGGGCGGAGTTCCTTTTGAGGTGATGCGCATGTTCTAAAATTGACTATGGTGATGGTCACACAACTCTGTGAATATACTAAAAGCCACTGAATTGCATACTTCAGATGAATAAATTGTATGGTGTTATGACTCTGGTAAATTAACATTTGTTATGTAGAGCGCAGGACGCTGGATGGTGAGCCGAGCTCCAGCGACAGACCACAGAGAACTGGAGTAGAGCAGTGTATTGTGCACGGGTCCTGGAGGAGGCACAGGGCAAGTCTCAAAGGGCCGTACGGGGAGACCAGCCATAGGGTCCAAGCACATGCCTTTACGAGGGTCCCTAGGTGGAGTGCTTCGGGGTTCCTGGGCTAAGGCCAGATTGGTCCATTCAAACCAAAGGAGTGGGATTTTGGTAACTTCACAGGAATCTTGTCTATGGGGCACAAGGGGAGGCAGGGGAGACTATTGATCACCAGAGCTGTGGGGAAGTCACATCAGACCTACATTTGCTTGTCACTCTGTGGGCTGCTAACTCATGCATGCACTTGCATGAGGGGGCTACCCTCAGTTTAAAGTCCCTGCAGGCTACTTGGTCAAACAAAATGGCAGCAATGTCATGGAGTGGCTGAGCTAAACTCTCAACATATGATATGTGAATTATACCTCACTAAAGCGGGTAAAAATAAAACCTCATAGGGGACAGTGGTGAGGAAATTACCCAGATTTGAATCTGAAAGATCATTCTGGAAGCTATGTGGAGAACGGACTGAAGAGCACAAGAGGAAGTTGGACAACCAGTTGAGAATCTACTGAAGAAGTCCAGGAGGAAAATGATAATGGCTTGCACTATGGTCGTGATTTCTATTATGAAATAACAGTGAGGAAAACATGTATTTATTCAGAACGTTTAGACACAGGTATGTTCTTTGTTTTTGGAGCCAGAGGCTGAGAGGAAGAGATGCTGGTTTCAGTCCCGGATCTGTCGTAGCTGTAACTGGTGTGGGGACTCTTGGCCAACCATCACCTTCATTCCCTCACTTGCAAGTGGCAGTAGTAACACCGGACCAACCTCCTTCATTAGATAAATTAGAAAAATGAATATAAAAGTATTTTTTAGTGTAGAGCAGTACATTCTGTGTGATTACCAAATTTCAGAGAATTAACACTCAAGGATAAACACTCGATACCAACTAAATTAAACCAAGAGTAATCCTTCCCTGAAAATGCAGGAAAGCAGTTCTAAACCCCCGAGGGACTCGGAAGCATTGTTATGAATATCAATGATTAATTATAACCTGTGGGTACCAAGAAAGTCGAGACGATGCTGACATGATAGTGACAGTGGCACCACAGGCTGGATGAAGCTTTTCACAGGCTGGATGAACACATCAGCTGAAGGAGATCCAGGTATTCCCTCCTTCAGCAGGCTTCTCGACCCTCCCGGAGTTGAGCCCTCCTCTGGGTGCTCATGGCCCACTGCAGACACCTCTAGGGAAGCCTCGGGACACTGCTTGCAGGTATTGCCGCAACCCCCACTGGATCCTGAGTTATTTGGAGTGTGAAGACTGGCTTTATATTCATCTGTCTCCCCAGTGTCTAGCATACATAGGTGCTCATTATTTATTGGTTGAATAAATGAAATCAATCTATCAATCAATGAACAGATAAGCAAACATTGAATGATAAGCACACCAGAGGGCATTTGTCCTGGTTTTTCTGAGAAATAAGACGTGAGCAATACACCCTGAAGCTAGCAACCCATTTATCCACCGGTGCTTTCTGGATGCTCCATACCTATTGAAGCAAAGGCCTCATCAAAGGATGCCCTTGTCTGTCTTACACATCATTTCCATTTCCACAGAGGACAGCAAGTGCTGCTTCCAGTTTGCTCAAGTGCTGCTCGGGGGAGACACTGCCTCGTAAATGTCAAAGGCTCTAATTTCGTCTCTAATCTCATTGATGGACATAATGTGTCTTTACCTGGAGGCCTTGGTTTCATTCCTCAGGTGCTCCTAAGCCCTCTCCATTATTCCAGGGCTCTGGACTGAAGGATAACAGCCACTTATTTTCCTGAGGCTAGTAATTTTTTCACTAGTGCGCTCCAGCGCACAATCAGGCAAATTGAATCTCCTGCTCCCTCCCACTGCCTTGCATAGGTGATGCAGAGGCCTCTTTCCCGTCTGTCTCTGCCCTGGTCTCTAACCCAGGCTCCCACCTCCTGACCCTGGCATACTCACAGGAAGCTGGTCCTTACAATGTTTAACCACTTTTTTGCCAGTGGTTTAAGGCAGGAATGTTAAATAACATTCCAGATTTCCAGAACGTCCAGGAAAATGAAAGTAGAAAATGTTACAGCCCTGTGGCTATCATTCCAACATGGCAACAACCCACTAAAGTGGCAGGTATTCTCTTCCAGACAGAGCCCCCAGCCCCCCTGGACCTGCTTTCTCCCAGAACTATGGCTGAGTGAGACTTTCTTTTGATTGCCATGTTTGCCCTGTGGTATCTTCCATCTTTACTCATTTGCAGTAACTTCCTAAATCATGGGTATTTGGGCTTATAACACCTGCAACCAGTGGGTTTCAACCAATCTCCACTTCCTTTTACATCCCAAAGTTAAGGAATCTTTCTACAGTTTGGGTTTAAGATGGTGCTTGTCATGTCTTTCTCTAATTCCTCAGCATTTTGCAAGAAAAATAGCTGTGTAGCTGTTAGCAGTCAACTCTGATTTAAATAAGTCCATTGCCAGTGAATGGTGTGTGACATGGTTGGAAATTGATCAATTTGCAGTGCCACTGATTAATCCTGTGAAACTACATATTTGCCAAGAGTTTTCTGGCCAACTCTGTTAAGAAAGTGGTGCAAGAGAAAGTCAGCTTTAGAAAGGTAATTCCAGGTGACCTGACCTAAATTAACATATTAATCATGGACAATTATTTCACATGAGATGGATGAATGTTTTTTTACAACTTCAGACCAAGCCCTGTATAAACTAGTTATAATATGGTGAGACATCATCGGCAAGACCCCCTTATTTTCGACCTCCTTCCATTTGTATTCTACACACTTTGCCGATGAACTCTATGAAATGTTTCATTAATCTTCAGTCCCACTAAAGTTTACCTGGTAGCAACATAAGGCTTCACTTTCCCTTAGCACATCTTTCATGAATTTGTACTTTCTAAAGATTTCGAACTCACTAACATATTGGCCTTGAAATATTTTTTTCTTCTTAGACTTTTTCCATAAAAAGTCTAAACCCTTGCATCCTAAACCCTTGCATCCTTTTAAGTCAGTTGGATAATTTAAAACTTTCATAACCCAAGCCAAAGATCTAAGGGGCTCTGATTAGGGGCTGATTTCTCGACTGGCAGTTATGGCTCTCATTCTCATTCTGTGTACTTGGTCTAGACCCTCCAATCTGCAACTGGGAATAATGACAATAGAACCTCAAAAGCAGCTGAATTTCTTACTCTTTAAAAAAAGTATTTTATTTATTTATTTTTAGAGAGAGGGGAATGAGGGAGAAAGAGAGGGAGAGAAACATCAATGTGTGGTTGCCTCTCGTGTGCCCCCTACTGGGGACCTAGCCCTCAACCCAGGCATGTGCCTTGACTGGGAATGGAACCAGTGAAACTTTGATTCACAGTCCAGCGCTCAATCCACTGAGCCACACCAGCCAGGGCTGAACTTTTTACTCTTAATTTGCAGCACTGATTATCTGAAGAAAAGGTCTTCAGAATATTTGATCAGGAAAAAATCAGTTCTCATAGAAATAATGAGGTTTCATGTTGTTTAATTGAAGTGAGCAAGCAAACACTCATAGGTGAGACACATTTTAAAAATTATCATCTGATTTCTATCATTTGTTCTGACCTATCTATCTTACTCCTGAATTAGACAACTGCTGTATCCTGTATCCAGCCTACCACCCCTAGCGATGTCTTGGTCTCAGAACAGTTGATACTGTCCCCAGATGGGTCTTGGACAAGAAGGCCTGTTTTTTGGACTGATTCTTAAAAGACCATGGCCCAAGATGACCAGAGACCAATCCAGGTGTGACCAGCTGTGACATGTGCAGTGGATTCACTCTAGAACTAACCAAAGTCTAGTTCGGATGATGCCTCTCCTTCACTGCAGGTGGGCTGCATTAATCACATTGCTTACTTAGATCTTTGTGAAGATTTTGAATGAAAAGGTGAAAAACTGGCAACAGTGATCCATTCATTTATCCCCCAACGTTGACCCAGTCATTAACTTAGAGCCTACTGAAGCTTTTCCTGTCCTTTCTTAAATCCATAAACAATTCCTTTCTCGTCACTGTCTTCTCTCTCACCTGGCACACTTCTTTGCTTCTCCTATGTCTGTCCCAGCTTTTCATGTGTGACAGATGTTTTATGAGGCTTGCTTCACTCCTTTGCCACTAGTTTCACTTAGTCATTTAAATCTTATTTTCCTTGTTCTTAAGGAAAACTATTGATGTTTCAATATTTTATATTTCTTGTTCTAGGAAGTAAGTTGTGCGGAAGTGATTTACTATTCTCTGATACTCAATTCATCCTACGCTTCATGCACGCAGGAGCCAAATGGATGTTCATGCTAGGAGAAAAGGAAACAGCTCCCTGGGAAGCGCTTCCCCTGCTCCCCGCCCCTGGCTCTGATGACTCTCAGGTCTCTACTTCGCAAACAGTAAAACGGAAATGCTGCCTTGGCCAGGCAGTGAACACAGGGGAATGAGGGCCAACAGAGGGAATGTCATAGAGAAGCCTAGCAGTCAAGCCCTTGACATCCAAACTTGCAAAGCTTTTAAAAGAACAGCAGTTACCTCGTTAGTAGGTAAATTGTGTGTCACAATAAAACATCCCTCTCAACTGCTGTTAAGTGAGAGATAACAAGAGTCAAGAATGAGGTATTCCTTCATAAGATGTCTGCCCAGAGAACTCTTATCCATCCTTAAAACCATGCCTAGGCGTCACTCTTTCTGGAGTTGATTGTTCTCAGTGAATGTCTCAGTTTAATCGCTATCAACTTCAACTGGTCCACCTGACCATGGAGCATCGTCCAGCGAGGAATCGCCAGCAAAACTTTGCAAACCACTTTTGACACGTTAAGTCAGTCACAGGACCTTCTCCATACACTACACAACATTTTCTTTTTGCATTTCAGTTGTGTTTTCACTTTTCTTCATATAATAAAGGTAATAACACCAAAAATGTTGATAACTTCTTCCATTTTCAATATTAAAATGCCTGCACAAAACTTCACCAACTTTGATAAGTTTTTTTACAAAATGCATGCTGGTATAACAGCTGTCACAATACAATCTAACAAAATTGTTTCGAATGAAGTTAAAGACAACGAAGCGCTACTAGAGCCATTGTACAGAAAAAAATCAAACGAACTTTTCGGCCAACCCAATATCCCTCTGCCTTCATGTAATTTCATATGTGTCTTAATGGATGATGACTGAATAAAGATTTTTTTTGTTTGTTTCTGTGAACACTTCAGATGTAAGGATACATTCTTATCCATCTCTGACTTCCTAGTGCCCAGCACAGAGTCGGGAACTACCATTTGGATTGGACCAAATGTGCCTGTAAGATCCTGGCAGGGACTTCAAGATTCCTATGTGACCACTGAGAGAGAAAACTGCTCATAACCTAACCTAAAGGATGTATGACTCCTAGCCATTTGTTCCTGGCAGACATTTCCAGGATTCAGTAGGACAATGCTAGAGTTCACCAAGCAAACTCCTCCTTTGATCCAGTGACACCGTGTGGGAGGGTGCATTATGCAGCAAATCACTGAGGCTGGACCTGCCTTTAAGCAGAAGTCAAGGTGCCACACTGAGATTCCCTTCAGATGGTCCTAAAGGCCAAGTTGGAGCCACAGAATGAAAGCAGCAACTTGTGTTAAACAGAGTCAGGAGGTTTCCCTTGGGATCTTTCATTCAATTAAATATCAAACGATTCAAATTGTCTAAACTCCATGTGAATCCCTGGCTTACTGCTTTTAGAGGATGAAAAATAGATAACTCAGTTTTAATAGAAATGACTTTTAATCAACAGTTGAAGGTCAAACAGCCTCCAAATGCTAAAAGTTCACCAAATGGAGTGATTTGATTTAAAACTTGTGAAAAACAGAGGAGGTGAATCCATCTTCCTAGACCACTTACGCCCAAGAAACACAATAGAAGCTTCCTCACTGGTCATGAACCCTGCATCACCTTGTGTGTTTCCACAGCAACAGCAGGAGCAGCAGTTTCGGCTTGCTAAATGCTCAGTATATTTTAGATACTGTGTTATCATAAATACACTATCTCTTCAATCTCCCCAATTACTGTACACGATAGGTACCATTAATGCCCCCATTTCACACAGAGGAGACAGGCTGATTGCAGCTGCCTTCAGTGGTCATTCCAGTAACCCAGACCCAGACAGAAGCAGTGTAGACTGCCTAGGAAGAGGCCAGGATGAAGCTTGGATTCCAGTTCCAGCTCAGTGACTTCTAATCAGGTGACCTTGAGCAAATTACTCAGTCATTTTGGGCCTTAGTTTCCTCATTTGTGAATGGGAGCATTGTTGCAGTGGATTCTTTGCCACTCTGCATGGGCTCTCATGGTCATGTACCTTGAAGTACTTCTAGGAAAGTTGGCAGCCTGACCCCAGTAACTTTGGACTTGGCCATGCAATTTGCTTTGGTTAATGAAATTCAAGCAGATGTGACACAAGCAAAGGCTTTAAATATGTTCAGGTAGCTAGCTTGGCCTCTTGGGCTTCTGCCATCCACTATGACAGGTTTCTCAACCTCAGCACTATTGACATTTGGGGCCTCTATGGACATTGTGGGTGGACTGTCCTGAGCATGGCAGGATGTCTAGCAGCACCCCTGGCCTCTACCCACTACATGCCAGTAGCAGCCCCCTTCTCCTATTTGTGACAACCTAAAACATCTCCATTGCTACAGGACCCATGGAGGGCAAAGTCATCCCTAGTTGAGAATCACTCTGCTATGTTCTTATATCTAGGTAAGCCTCTCATTCAAGGATAAAGGGGAAGCACAAGAAACACACTGGAATCCAAACTGACCCAGAGCCCAGCCCAGCACAGATGAACCTCAGCTAACCGACAGATATGAGCACAAGACACATAAATATATATTGTAAGCCAGTGTGATTTCAAAGTTGTTTTGCAGAAAAAAAATCCCAACTAACATTCTAACTATGAGGAGAAAATTAAATATATGGTAGAATTCCATGCAGAGTGCCTGGGTACACTGAGGGTGCTCACTGCTGGTATTTTAATGTTGTTAGGTTGTTTAGACTGCTGTATGCAGTGAGCTAGTTTGTAAGGCAGCTCACCTCTCTTCTGCAGAGTTACCCCCAGAAAGCCTTCTTGTCAGCCCTCACTACTCTGCTCCATGGACCACACTCCCTAGTTCATCTAAGACTGTGTCTAACTACCCCGTACTCACCCCACTGACTCCAGTTGTGGAGCCAGTATCCACAGGCTCTAGTCAGGGGTGTCAAACTCACTCTCACTGGGGGCCACATCAGCCTCGTGGTTTCCTTCAACTGGCCGAAATAATCTTAGGACTGTATAAATGTAACTACTCCTTAACTATTAAGGAGTTGAAATTACATTCGGCCCTTTGAAGCAACCACAAGGCTGACGTGGCTCCTGGTGAAAATGAGTTTGATAATCCTGCTCTAGGTAGTAGCCTTGACTGTCTTCCACATTGCTCCTCCCTTCTCCCAGTGCATGATGAACTGAGAATCAAAGGCCTCCACACATTTAAAATAGTTGAAACTTAGATTTCCATTGACCTTGGTCAGCATACCAACTATGGTAGTATTTATTCAGTATCTTTATGTATAGACATATGTTTTAATATATTTCTTCCAAATATTAACTTCTCACAAGAGCAAAGGGCATTTTGTGCCTGTTTTACTTCCTATGCCAGAACTGAATACCATCCCTGGTGTGGAATCCTGGCAGACTGGAAATGGAAAGAATGATCACCCATCTTATCAAGCACACAAATAATTTAGATAGAAGTTGACAATGACCTAAGGACCTTGTTTAAATCACGCAAGATTCGAATGGGTTACTCAGAGTAAAAGTCACTAGGTAATGTGGAAGGAAACACGCAGAACTCCACGACAGAGAGAATGCATTGGGCAAAGGATAAAAGTTTTCTTAGAGCTTAGTTTTTTTTTTCAATCCAGAGTTTGCAACAGATTCAGTGATCCTTTTATTTCCCCCAAAGGAAAATCTTTCCCAAAGCATAAACTGATGATGAAGTACATGCCTGTAGGTCTTTGTAGTATTGTTAAGCCAGAAAGCATCTATCACCAGTTAGTCATTTAGGGGCAGGAAGCAGTGATGTAAAAGGAAATAATTAGTACACATGGGGAGGGAGTGGAGGTGAGGCTCCACTCCGGGGTTCTGCACTATTGCTTTGTATTTGCTTCTTTGTCTGCTGCACAGGTTAGCTATGACATCAAGTTTAGTGTAATCAATTCATCTTCAGAGAAGGCAACTCCACATGTATGTGGTTCTCAGCACCATGAATCTCACCTTGCCAAAGGACTTAGTGGTCTGCCTTGGACTCCGTGGAAATACTGATAAGAGGCCCCCTTACTCACTAGGGCTTCCATGCATGTATAAGTTTAGGATGAGCAATGACCACAATAATAACTATCATACACAGAAAGGCTACCGCTGTGGTGTACATCCTTCTGCATTCTTTAACTGTTATTAAACTGTTAACTGCTTTCCTCACTGTCACTTTGTACCTTTGCCCGTAGTGCTCGTTTTGTGATTGAGGACACACATGGTGGAGCCAGATCCAAACTCCCAGTCCTTTCTAGGACTTACCACACTGCCCAGAGCTAAGGTTGAAGGAAGACAAGATTGAGAACCCACAAGAACTGCCAACTAAAGTGCAATATATATTTTTAAAAAGCTGTGTGCAACCCCTTTTCAGGTACAGTGCCTCAAAACTCTTAGAGTGAGGTTGTATCGCATGCAGAGTTCTGAATGCCAAGTCACCATGTGAAGTGAAGACTACAGCAAAACTTTCTCGTGAAATCAGTAAAATCACCCAGAAAGTACAGTACTGAATAATCACTCAATAAGTCCAACACAGCCCTTCTTTCCTCTATTGTTGGAACAGATGGCTGACTTTCAGCTGAGCCCCAGATAAAGTTGTGGGCTTATCTTTACAGGATGTAGATGAAAAAAATATCATACCATATCTTAGATGCTAGAATCATACTCAGCTCCCTGAGATACTCTCACTGTGAAACCACAACAGCCGTTCGGGTTGCTTCTCCTCTCAGAAGGCCATGAGTCTACTGGCAGAAATGAGGAAGAACCACCCACACTATTTATGTGGTTCTCTCTCCGATTTTCCAAGCAAAATATTTGCCTTTGCATAAACTCAGTGTGTGTGCAATGTAACTGTACCCTGGTGATCTGGGGACTTGGATTTTCTGCCTGTAATGAAGGGTAGATGGCACCCACTGGACATATATTGTTTGAAAGGACCCCATAAAGCTGAAGGGTGTCCACGGTATTTTCTACCCACTATGGGCAGCTGTGTGATTCAAGCAAACGGAAACAATCTCAATAAACGGTGCAGTTGAACACATTGACATGCATCTTTGGGGGGAACTCTGCCCACTGTGGGGCATACCGATTATGCGTAACAGACCAGCCTGACTCCTCGAAGCTGAGAGGTGTTCTGTCCCGGAAGCTCACTGATCAAACTTCACATATTATCTCAGCTATTTTAGTTTAGAAAATTATTTGTCTTATTAATTATCAGTCTTACTTTCAATACCAAATCATTCTGACATTTCTCCTGTACATTCTCTAATCAGCTATTGGCCATTAAGACACATTTGAAACAACAAAAACATTCACATTTTTGTGAATCATTATCCCCATGGGAAAGATAATTGGTTAAAAAAGAAAAGCACAGAAAATGTTATAGATTGCCAGTTGCCCAAAGTGTGGTGGGGGAGAACAAAAGTTTATTAAAATAAATAATACTAGACACAACATGCACAGCTCATTACACTTGGGCATATTTTTGATTAGGGCAACGCTAGACAGCAGCCCCTCAAATGGGATTTGATAGCAGGTAAATTACACAGTGTAAGAGTTTAAGTTGATCTACAGAACAACAATGTCTTGATCATAAATAGGATTTGTGTGCTGGAAAATACATTCCATCATTAATGAAACAGACAAATGAACTGAAAACATCATATTGCACCATAGTTTTAAGGAGCTTACCTTAGCAATGTAATATGGGCAGCAAGTCATGCATAAAACCCGCTAAAAGCTCATTAAGTCAGGATCAGTTTATTCAGAACAGCACATTTTTCAAATAACTCTTCTTCCTTAGCCAATTCCAGAACCTATTGTTTAACAACATCAACTAAAATAATGGAAAATAAGGCAATCATAATTCATTATAAGTTGTTTCCCTCTAAAACTCTGGCATTAAGTTGATAATACCAAGGACTTCAACTATTCTTGTGAGTTGTCCACTGGCACTGCCCATCCAACTCTCCATCCCAAAATTTCTTCTAAAAGTCTCCCATGGCCTAGGCTCTTCAACTTTGGCCTGAGAATTTCTAAAAATCACAGTCTTACTCTTTTTCTTTTTTAGGAGTCTTATTGCTACTGTGGGTTACTAGCATGGAGTAACTTTACTGCAAAGGCAGCCGTCAGCCAGGAAAAGCTTCGTGGCAATACGCATATGAAGGACGGCTACGGCACACTGCCTGGTGTTCAGAGAAGGTGGCATCTATTGGGTTGGATATCCACGTCTACATTTGCAGCATGTATAATTTCAAAGATAATTGCACTCAAAGATCTCAAGTCACCAACGCATCTGTCAAAATATCAATAGCTGTGAAATCTGCCAGTCCTTCAGAATTCAAAGACTACCCTTTAAGAAAAGACTGTTATTTATTCACTGTTCCCAACTATACAAAAGTAAATGGCCCATGAGAGATATTTACAAGTATTTAAAACAGTGTGTAAACCCATGAACATATGCATCGGCTTCACTTGTTATTTGTGATCTTAATGCCAATCCTTTGTACATGAGACCCATCTGGGGTGAGTACTGACTTCCCATGTCCTTCTGGAAGCTGCACTTCCTGCGATCCCCCTAGTGACTCCCCGGGGGGAGGACTGAGATAACTTGAGCTTTATGGCAGGCTCTGGCATGGTGAACTCCGAGACCAAGGTACCACTGCTGGAGGTGCCAGGCTGGGATCTGATTGCAGATTTTCTGAGCTAAACTCCTAGCTTCTGTCACACCCACAAACTGCTCCCTTTACTGCTGCCAAGTTTTGTATGTACATTTGCAGTTTAGATTTGAAAGCAACAGAGAAGCAATTAAGCTTTTTTTGGTCTGATTTTACTTCATAATATGGGAGTTGTCTGTAAGTTCTGACTTCATTTCATCCCCGGCCCCCTTCTCTAAGTAAGAGCACCCTGCTTAGGTGCCGTTGCCTCTCCCCATTCCCGCTGTTGTGGTGGGTGAAGCAATCACAATCTCATTTCCTCCAGTCCTACACAAAAGAGGCCATTGAAAGCTCTCTGCTGGAAATGGGAGCCCTGACGCACAGGGTGGGATGGAAGGTGGGTTCTGCTGAAAAGAAAAACTCTTAGAGTTCCTGGCTGGGATCCCTGGAACTGAACCGGTTGCTGTCCTTTCTGAGATCCAGCTGTCAGATTTAAATTTGTAAAATATGGCCAGCATTCATTCAATGATTCTCTTAGTGCTTAAGTTGGCCAGTAAGAATTCTCTAACTGTCAAAGTTACTGCCTGTCCTTCCATCGCAGGACCTGAGCAGCTCACTTGAGAATGTTCCTCTGAGCTGGTCCCAGTTGCGTGCATGCAACCTCGACCAGCTCACCTGCATTTGCCTGCACTGGGCAGGCCAAGGGGGAGTGGACTGTGTGATCAGGGACAGAAAACACTAAAGGTTGGAACAAGAATGTGTCATTCCGCCAACAGAAAGAAAATGTGGGGGCATATTCTTTCCCAGAATTCTTCCTCCATTAGGAAGAAGTTCTGTTCATCTCAGCTGAGCAAGTTGGCTGCAAAGAAAGCCTTTTGGGAGAGAGTACAGGTTCAACCCCCAACGCCATTCCTTACTGTGTGGCCTCACACAGATCACATCCCTTCGCTGAGACTCAGTTTCTGACTGGAAAACGGGGGTCCTATGGGAAGAAACTATGTTTGTGCATGCATGTGTGAATATATGTATATACATATTACATACCCATGCCCTCGGTGTGTGTGCCTTCTGAAAGTCTCCTGGCAGTGGGAAGAAATAAGGTGACGGTCTAGGGGAAGGAACAGGATTTCATACAAAGCATCTGCTCTACATACATATGTGTGTCTGGGCTCTGGTGTACATATAAATACAACAACTTTTATTTTAAAAAAGTTTTAAATACATCTCCTTGCTGCAAAGCAGCCTCATTTCACACCCGGGGAGCACACTTCCTGATAAGAGAGCTGACTGGCTCCGTGTCTCACAGAAGGTCATGGGGGGATGGAAACAGGCGACCAAAACTCCAGATGAATTTTAAGCTCTACTGATTCATATGACAAATGGGAACTTAAGGCCCAGTCAAGGATCTAATTGGCACAACCGGGACATCACAGACATGACAAAGTACTGATGAAGGGAACGGAGGCATTCGAGGAGGCAAGAGCGGAGGGAGGCTCCGTGTAGGAACGTGTCGCCGCAGGGAGGGCGGAAGGGTACCACAGCTGCCTCTGCCCTGGCTGAGGACGGCCCTTCTGTCGGAGTGCCTGGCCTGTGTCACGTGGCTCTTTTGGAACCATCTGTGTGGCTGTTTCCATCTGAAAACAGCCCTGGAATCAGGCTGCTGTAGCTCCAGTCTCTAAAACAGGTCTGATCGGGTCTGTCTCTCTGGTACTGTTAAAGCCTTGAAGTAAACAGCTTGTGAGGATGGGGTTTCAGCCTAAGTCTCAGCTGACACCATTCTGTCCTAGAAGAATGCTGGCTACCGAGGGCAGGTGGCTGTGCCTGTCCACGGCCAAGAACACCGGCCGGCCCCCAGCACAGGCACAGGAGTTAGTTCTGAAAGACTGAAGGGAAAAGGTGGGAATGACTGGAAAGGAAGCTGAGTGAGTAAATAGAGAGAGAGGTGAGAGCTGGCCAGGCATGAGCGTGGGGGGCACCTGAAGGGAGCGGGCCTTGGTGGAGAAAGGGGATTGGCTAAGGACTGTGGCCCTGTCTCATCTACAATTTGAACCTTGTATGACTTTCCTGACTGCCTTCACATACATGTATGTGTATGCAGAAGCATACATATGTCCATTACCTGCATGCATACATGTATTATACACACAGAGTTTAAAAATCTTTGGTACTTCCACTACTCATTTCCTGTTTTTCAACTAACAATCACAGAAACTAATTTACCTTATCAAAAATGCAATTACTCAGTATCTTAGACTGCTATTTATTTGACAGCCTTCTAATTTTCTCACTTTTACCTAATTTGACAGGGAATATTATAGACATAACTAGTCTTTCAAAATGACTTTCACAAGGTTAGTTCACTTGTTAATTGACCCTCCGTGATGGCAATTTATGAAGCATATTAATTTCATCTGTCACTTCCAACACAAAGTAAATGTGGAAAATAGTCTATCTTTCATAAGGGACCTTGTAAAAGAAGTATGTCAGAATTCTTAATTAATATATGCATATTCTTTCAACCATTTGATAGTGTGCAGAACTTTTATACTCACTCATCTGAAGCTCTGTCTGCCTTTTATAAATGTTTTGTTATTCCTTTATGATGAAGGAGAGACACCTTCACTGAGGATTATTCTGCCAGGGACATAAATCACTGCCTCAAAAATAAAGCAGCCATTTGTCTGGAAGGAATTCTGGAGTCCACAAAGGCAAAGTTTAATAAAAAAATCCCATGGGAGTCATAGCAAGAGAACAGATCTCGTTTCCAGAAGGCTGAAGCCATGCACTCATGAGTTATGTCATGGCCTTGGTACAGGTGTGCTAAGGAATGGAATGGGACATACCATTTGCCCACTTTAAGGAAGACAGGTGGTGCCTCCAGAGGCTGAGTTGGACCTTCTAAGGACACCTGCTAGAGATAGAGACTTCACTGCTTGGATTTGACTTTGACATAGATCTTTTCTTGAATATCCCAGTGCCCTATTTCAATTTCAACCATAGTTATTGCAAAATCACTCTGGAGCCTACCAGGAGGCAAGCACTTGGCATAAAGCTATAAACAAAACAGACACAAGCGAAATGCTCATGGGGCTTGCATTCCTGCAGGAGAAACAGCAAAGCCAACAGAATCCAAAAGAGAACGGCAATATGGGGTGGTAAGCACTAAGACAGAGTGCAGGGTGATCCTGGGGCCTGAGGCATAGTGAGGTGACAGGAGGGAATGGGTCTAGGGCACCGAGGAAGTGACTTCCTTTGACAACCAAGCCAGCGAGACTTGGGCTGGTTACCTCTTTCCCTCTCTTGTGTGAGCATTACTGTTGTGGGTTTCCTGGTGCTTCCCCAGATTCCCGACTCCTCCACTCCAGCTTATCAATTTTATGAATTCCATTCTGTAAATTCCAAGCTCTTGGTAAGCACCTGCTCCAGCTTCAGCTCTGGCAAAGCTGCCCAGGTTTCCTCATAGGTGTTTATTTCTTGAGTCTTGGTTCTCCCTCCTGGTTTCTACCCAGCTCTGAACTTTCTAACCAGCAGGGGAAAACCTCTTATAAGCAATGGCTTCGTTTCTTAATCTTGCCAAAGCCCTAGCTAAAATGCAGGCTCAAAAATGGTTCTTTACATGGATTTCCATTGTAAATCATTCAGGTTCAGCAGTAACATTTTCTTAAAGCCTTTAAAAGTAATAGTGTCTTTGCCTTTGTAATCTCAAGTGTCTCTTTCCTGTCATTTGCCTCATACTAAAAACTCCTACTCCCTTTATGAGGAAATTAAATGCAATTTTCATGTTTGAAGGTCTTCTTATAGGAGATCTCCAGATAAGACTAGGATCCTTCGTGGGGGCTTGAAATCTTAGGTTCAAAAAAACGTCAGGCTGTGTTAAAGCTCACTTTAGTCTCATCATTTATGGTTTCTCTGATCAAATAGAGATTTTTTCACTTTCCGTCAAGCATCTTGCTAATAAATCCCCTGAAAGGTCATGCCTGGCTTTGAGGTGAGCACAGAATATACATGTTTGGGAAGACAAAGGCTAATCTTTAATTTGACAGCAATTATAAGAGCTGGGATTTTCTTTGTCAAAGAAGAAGGATATATATTGAATAGTAATAAGATGCCAAAAGTATGTTAAGACATATTTAGCCCTGACTTTTCTATAATATATTTAACAAAAGCATATTTTAGAGCATTTACACCAGAACCATTTGACTTGTGATTGAAATAATCTACACCAGTGATTTACACACAGAACCATATTTTAAAAATGCAAATTATGAACGTGGCATGCTGCAATGTCCTCATCAATCATAAAAATACATATTTTGAATAAGTGTTGAAATGTATAATCTATACTTCATAGGTCTCAGCGTGAGAGCACTGCCAGAACCAGCCAAAGTGGAGCGCATGTATTATCGGAAAATAATTACTTCCCTGCTCTGATGTTATCACACGATAATAGCGCTAAAATGCTGTTCTGAGCCATAATATTTCTGGGGAGAAGAAAATATCTTCTTCATTTAATCTCATAAGCACACACAATAAAGGAAGGCAGGTGGAGGAATGTGTGCACGGGTGTATCTACCTGTACGTGTGCGTGTACGCGCGCGCGCGCGTGTGTGTGTGTGTGTGTGTGTGTGTGAGGTGGGGTGCCTTTCCTTTCTCTTCAAGGTTAACAAAAATACCTTTTACAATATTCTCCATTTCAATTAATGAAGTGGCTGAATTGCACCCTCACGTCTCTCCAGACACTGAAAGAGCACAGTTTGTTTCATTGCATTATTTTACCAAACATAATGAAAGCTTGAGGGAGGAAATTCATGGTTAAATTAAGTTTTCATGGCCTGAAAGATTGGATGTTTCCATCAGGAAAATCTCCTTAAAATGTAAAGTCCGAGCTACATCAGAACTGCCCACACATCTGTAGACAGGTACGATTAGCTCTCGTGATGGGGTGGAGGGGTTTGGGAACATTCCTGTTGCTTTTAGATTCTATCAGTGCTGTTGGTTTGAACTGACCTTTCCCTCCCAGGAGAAGGGATAAAAAAATAAAATAACGGGAGGGGAAAACAATCATGCGAGAGACAACACAGGCTGTGCTGAATCCCACTCGGTCCACACAACCATTCGGAGGGGCAGGGAGGGGCTGGCTGGAAGGGGCGTGGGGTGTCACCACTTCCACTCCCCGGGAACTCGGGCTGTAGCAGAAGCGACTGCGAAGCCCATCACCACATCTCTCTGGGTGTTGGTGGCACTACCCAACTGTGGTTTGTCACTGGAGCTGAACTTGGGAAGGTTTATTCATGCTGAAAAAGTTTAATTTGTTCCACTATTCTCATTTAAGCATTACTATCTAGGGGCTCAGCAAACAAATAGAATTGTTTGCTTTCTCTATTCCCCTTCACAGCTTTATAGGTAAGTTTGAAATTGTAGCTACCCTTGCTTATGGAACACTTGAGTCTAAGTTCTAGGCGCTTTCTTCTATGTCCTGGAACAGTCAGTCATTCCCAACTATTGGGTAATTGTACCTCCCACCACGGACATTTGGCAGTATCTGGAGATGCTTTTAGTTGTTGCATCTGGGCTCATGGGTGCTACTGGCATCTAGTGGGTACAGACCCGGGATGTCGCTAAGCATCCTACAACGCACAGGGCAGCCCCACAACAAAGAATTTTGTGACCCTAAGTGTCAATAGTGCTGAGGATGAGGTTGAGGAACCCTGTTGTAGAAGAATTACTGTAGTGCTCATATCAAAAATGCATATTAGGCATTTTTATTATTCCTGTGTTTGAGATTAGGGCACAGGGTCTAAGAGGTCGGTAATTGCAATAGCTGTAATTTATTTCGTCTGCATTACATGCTTGGCTCTCTACTAATAGCTTTGCTGTATGCTACCTGCTCATCAACACTATAAGCCAGTAGTATTAACCCCATTTTACAGATAAAAGAATATGGTACATCAAGTGTCTAGGGTCACATAGCTATTAACTGGCAGAACTGAGATACAAACTCTCTTCTGCCTGGCACCAAATTACATGCCATTTCCTTTATATTCCACGGAGTCAAGGCCACAGCTGCTAAGGGACAGAGCTGGGATTCAAGCTGGGAAGGTATAATTCCAACTTCTGAATTTTTTCCCATGATATCTCATTGCCACACAGGAAAGATATAACCCTCCCAAAGCACATGACATGTAAATATTTCTGCGATTAAATTGAAAGCTTCAAGACATCATAACTCCTGTGTACCCATTCAGATTAAAAGGTCTTTCCAGAGAATGGACACTGGATAGATGTGCCCAAGAATAAGGCTCTCTTTGGTCAGTAGTCCCCTCCTACACACAGCTGGATGCCTGGAAAGGACGTTGGTAAATACGTCGAGGGATCAACTCACTCCTTGCTTCTATTTGAACCATGCTTGCATGGTGGGAAGTCATCCAAAGCAGGCCAGTCCTTTTGACATTGGGACAGGGGTGCCTACAAATGCATCGGCCTCTGGTTTTACACACTGACCTTACTTTGGAGCATTCTATTTCAGGTGAGAAGAGCTTGCTGGTCTGGGAAATGCAAAGCTCATTCCAATTACACATACTTGAAGCTTAAAGAGAAGGCTCCTTTGCAAAATATGCAAAGTGAAAAAGTTCTGCCATGAATAGAATACTTTGAGACTAGATAAACTACACACATGTATGAGAGAAAGACAGAGAAACAGAGAGAGAGCGCGCACCAGAGTGTTACTGAGCCTAGTTCGCCCTTATTAGCAGCTTTAGTAAGGTGATTAGATTATCTTAATTTAATTACTAGCCTATTAACCCACAGGATATCTGCTCAATGCTTTGCTTATATAAATGTTACAAGTACTCTATCCCTTGTAAAATACTACAACCCAAGAATTAGCACTATTCCTCATTTCAATTAATTGCTTGTGTCAATGGGCATTTATAAAAGATTTCCACTTATTTATCCAGCTGGCTAATATCCCATACATACTGAGACCCAATACCTACTATATCAGTCGCTCTATAAGGGGTAACCCAAGAAAACAGAATTTCTTTATAAAAATAGTGTATTGTTACATGTTTAAACTTCAGTCATCTTCAGAGTACTCTCTATTTGATGCAATACACTTTTCGAAACTTTTTTCCACTGCTCAAAACAATTTTTGAACTTGTCGATTTGATGCCTTTTAGAGCTTCTGTTGTTTTTCGTTACATGTCTTCTGCACTGGCAAAATGCTTCCCTTGGAAGACCTTTTTCATCAGGGAAACAAAACGAAACAAAAAGCTGCCCAGGGCAAGACTGGGTGAATAGGGAGGGTGGGGCACGGGAGGTCAGGCTATTTTTTTGTCAAAAACTGCTGAATGGTAGGTGCGGTGTGGGCAGGTGTGCACGTAAATCACCCACCATGAAATGGGCAAATGCGTTGGAAGAGCCTTCAAAGATTTTTTCTGAAGCTGAACACAGCCTCTCACAACAACACCAGCTGGCACACTGTATAGATGGGCTCCTAGAACACTCACCTAGTGGGGGAAGCCTGTACTACAAGAGGCTCACCCTCCAGAAAATAATTATGATTGTTTTTCTTTTTTGTGGGGGGTGCTTCCTCCTCATATATGGACTGTGTCAGATCTATGTAGCCAGCTCTTAGATTCTAATTTTCTCAGATGCACTATTATTTTTATCTAGATCTCTAAGAAATCTTGGAAACCCCAGGAAAAACTGGAATCCTCATCTTAAGCTCCCTTCCTTCTCCTGAACCCTTCCACTTAGCCAGTCACCTGGTCCCACTCAGACCCCTCCCAGAATGACCAACACCACTTTGTTCTCAAAACTCTGACCTTGCTCCATTCTCCATTCCACACTCAGTGGGCCGTTCCAGATGGAACACATACACCCAAGCTCACATACTCCCCTGCTTCAAATCTTTCAGTGGGTTGCCTGTTTCTTTAGAATAAAACCCACATTTTTGGCATGGCATATACAGTCCTTCATAAGCCAAGTCCCTACCTTCCCCTTCTGCCTAATGTCCTGTCAACAGTCTGGTCTCTCTGCTACCCCTAAGATTAGTCATATAAGAGCACTTGGAATTCCCAGAATTACTGTGATGTTTTATGCCTATTATTTTTGTACACCTTGGGATGGTTCTCTCTCCACCTCTGATACTTATAGCCTAAAAAAAGCCCTATTTGTTCTACGAAACATGCCAGGTCTGAAGTTCTCAGGGAAAACCTCTCCTGGTGATTGTGAAGGCTTATCTCCCAATGTCCCTCCCACCCAAGAGGCCCATCTCAGCCTGCCATGAGAGTCCTGTACCCTTGTCAAGGTCTAGGTGAAGGGTGAGTAGGTTTCAGCAATTCTTGCCTACGCTGAAAACTATGGGGGGAAGGTATTCCACTCCCCACTCCCCTTTTCTCAGAAAAGACAAATGAAAGAGAAAATATCCTATCTTTTCTCTCTGATGTCATCACGTCAGCAATGGATGGAACCATCTTGGTACCAACCAAGAGCTAGTGTTAGACTGGAAATGGCAGTGGCCACGATAGACCAGAGGTGGAAAGAACCTGAGACCTTGATAAAATTTTTGAGCCACTGTAATAACTGTGCCTGGCAGTTTGCCCTTCTTCTGACCTCCCTGTTTGATGCAATTTTTTTCACTTAAGTTTAGATCAGTTTGAGTTAGAGATTTTTGTTACTTGAAGCTAAAAGCATCCTCACTTCATCGCCTTCTCTGACATCCCTGCACTTACCTCGACTTGGCTCAGTGCCCTTCTCCCCCTACTTTCCCCTCTACGGCATTTATTTTGCAATTTTCCACTGACTATAAATCCCCTAACAGCGGGGGCCGTGATCTTATTAGTCTCTCCTCTCCTAGTTCCTGGTAAATAGCAGATTTTCAAAAGCATTTCAGAAAATTAACTTTTCTGAATAACTACAAGCTCTTGGATAAGGGTTGGGAGAAAAGTTATATTGTACCTTTTCTTATAATTACTTATTTTAGGGTAAGAAGCCCTGTTTGTTTAGTGTGAAAAAAAAATGCCTTCTCAACTTAAATGTTCGGTCCTGGCAATGTTCTGAGTCAGATTCAACTACTATTTACTGAGCATGTGCCACAAATGTTTACATTTTTTGCCTAATTTGAGTGCCATGGTATTGCCTGTAATGTCAGTAGTATAGTTTCCTTTTACTGGTTTCAAAAACTAGGGCAGGAGGTAAAAGTAACTGATAAAGGATGCATATTGAGTACACAGAGGCTGGGCCTGAAATGAAAAGCTTTAGCTTTAGGTTTAGAGCATTTTCTATGATGTCATTCGGTCAACAGCGGTGAACTCTGCACACCTACTCTGCACGAAGTATTTGTTCTGTGTTGTATCACCTGGTATAGTAGTCCCTCCTCGTCCTCGGTTTTCCTTTCCACAGTCTGTTACCGGTGGTCAACTGAGGTTTGAAATATTAAATAGAAAATTCCTTAAATAAACAGTTCATAAATTTTAAATTGCTTGCCATTCTGAGTATTGTGATGAAATCTTGTGCCATCCTGCTCTGTCCCATCAAGATGTAAATCGTCCCTTTGTCCCGTATCTTCACACAGTGGATGCTCCCTCCTGCCGGTCACTTAGCAACCTTCTCCGTTATCAGACCAACTGTCCGGGCACCACAGTGCTTGTGTTCAAGTCCCTACTCGGTGGTCCCAAGGCACAAAAGGAGTGATGCCCACAGTTTGGACATGCCAAAGAGCAGCTGTAAAGCACTTGCTCTTAGTGAAAAGGTGGAAGTTTTTAACTATGCTGAGGTTGCTATATATCTACAGTAAGAATAACTCTATCTGTGAAGTTGTGAAGAAGAAAAAATTTGTGAAGAAAGGTGAGTACAGTACAGTGAGATATTTTAAGAGAGAAGAGACCACATTCACGTAACTTTTATTATAGTACATTATTATAATTGTTCTATTTTATTACGTTGTTGTTGTCATTGTTAATCTCTTACTGTGCCTAATTTATCAATTAAACTTTATTATCAGATCTACATGTAGAAACAAAACAGTATATACAGGGTTTGGTACTATCTGCGGTTTCAGGCATCCACTGGGGGTCCTGAAATGTGTCCCGTGAGGGATGACTGTGCTTACAGCAACAATAAGAGGTAGGCACTGTGACCTCCTTCACTGACCAGGTAAGGAATGTAAGTAAGGGGCTGGCTGGGATCCCACCCTAGCGTGTTTCACTCCAGAGCCTGAGACCTAACCCCACAGAGGCCAGAGGGCAGCATGAGACCAGGCATGGCCTTTACGGAAATGAAGGTCTCCTGGTGCCATGAGGTTGGCTTGCCTGGAGCGATGTCCCCTAAGTGGAAGAAGAAGGTCTGGCTCTCATCTGGCCATGGTCGGCCCATCAGTCCTGCCGAACAGGAAACTCCATAACTAAACGAGTTGCTGGGTACAGCTAGATTGAGGCAGCTAAAAAGGGGAAAACCACTGAGAAGGAGGGAGAGTGGATACCTGTATTGAGACAGTAAATGGCTCTGAAAGAAAACCCTAAGTTACGTGTATCAGTTAGCACGCCCAGTGGGACGCCCCCAGACAACTTCAGACGCCTGCGCCCTCGCTTCCACCACGTCTTCACTGATGTTTGTGGTGTTTCTTCTGTGTTACTTATTACAATACTATGAGATTGTACTGAAAAATTTAACAGAATGTTATAAAAACATATGTAAGTTCACGATTCAGATTTATATTGTGAAATCTTATGAGAAAATTCATTATATATTAAAAAGGAACTGAGAGCCATTTTGAACTAGAAACACATTGTACATATACTTTTAATCATTGACATCTGTAATGGTATCTGAGTGAAAAGGATATGGAATTTTGATTCTAGGATGAATTATGATGTACATAAACCAAATTAAAGACCAACTTTTGAAAAAATAATTTAAAATTATTTTTAAATTTGAAACTGTAATTTAATCCATGCACGGGTGACTGATGGTTGTTTCAATCCTGGTTTTTAAGCCACGTTTCTGAGGTGCAGTTGACCGACAAAAGCCCCACCTGTTTAATGTGCACAGCCTGGTGAGTCTGGAGATGAGCACACACCCATGAAACCATCACCACAGCCTGCGCCATAAACACATCCCCGACATCCACAGTAAAAATTCTTAAGAAAGAGGGCAGCCGCCATGCCTTCTTTAACAAGTGATCTTAATACCATGCATCTTTCCTTCTTAGGATGTTCTACAAACACCCCACATCCAGTTAAGTGTGCAAACCTTAAAGCACTTGGATAATTTTTAAATATGTAGCCATGCATATGTAAACATTGCACAAATGATCTATAACTTTTACATCCATTATACAGTTTTAAAGTTTGAAATCCCATTTTTGTGAGATTATTCGATATTTCATCCTGACTGGATACTAGGTTCTTGGGGGGCAAAAACCATACTGGGTTTTTTCAACATTGAGTTCCACGTGCTGCCTGGCATGATGCTCAGCACATAATGCTTGATCATACATGTTTGCTGAACCAACAAATGAACTGGAGCAAGATGCAGCTGACTCAGTGGATCCCCCACTATTTGCCAGGGCTCAATTAATCCACCTTTAAATTTCAGAAACTAGCTTCTGTGTGGTGATTGCTGGAGGCAGGGAGTATAAGGGGACTAAACACTCATGGAAAAAATATAGTAAAGATTAAATTAAAAAAAGAGATAATAACTTCAGTTCCTACTGTCCAGATCTGAAGAAATGAAATTAAAATATTGACATAGAAGTACATGTAGTAAAACCCCATATAAATAACATGACATGTATGTTTAGCAAATGTAAATATGTTGACCTATTCCTTCATGTCCTTAAACTTAAAAGTGAGTCTAAATGTGAAGCTTCATGAATCTCTAGTACTTCTGAGTACAAAGCAGCTATTTTCTGAGTTAACCTTTTTTATTAAATAACTTTGGGGTTTTTCACTATCTATAAGATCTATGAGCATACCATTGATTTCAAATACAGTCTTTAATGATCCCCACTTCTTTATTTACACAGTTGGGGATCCCTTCCCCTCGAGTGTGGGCTAAACCTAGTGACTTGCTCCTAATGAACAGAATATGGTAAAAGTGATGGGATGTCATTCCTGTAACTAGGTTACAAAAGACTGAATTCCGTCTTGCTGGTACTTTCTCTATTGCACATGTTGATGAAGAAAGAGGCCCACATGGTAGGAAGCACAGGGTGACCTCCAGCCAACACCCAGGAGGAAACTGAAGCACTCAGACTGACAGCCTACCTGGAACTCAGTTCTGCCAACAACCTTGTGAGCTTGAAAACAGACCCTCCTTCAGTTGAGCCTGAAGACCCTGGAAACCCTGGCTGACACCTTGACACAGCACCCTGACTGTGAGAAACTCTTAAGCAGATCTAAGCCATTCCAGACTCCTGACATCAAGAATCCGTAAGTTAGTAATCATGTGTTGTTTAAGCCACTAAAAGATGATTTGTTCTGCAGCAATAGCTGGCTAATACAAGCTCCCTGAATTTCTAGTGCTCCAGATTACAGTAATAATGACTGGCGTTTTCCAAGTTAGCCTTTTGATAAAAGACTCTGGCTTGATCAGTCGTCTATACCTAAATGAGAGCAGAGTAATAGATATTTTATCCAACACTAAATAAAATGAGGGGTCTTGCAAAGTGCTGACACATAGGAGGTGAGCAATCAATGTTTGTGCAATGAATGATGAATAATTAAGTAAAGCAAGCAATCTCTGGTGAAGCTGAATGACACTCCAGGGAAAGCAGGTGTGTGATGAGAATCCGGGGGAAGATGGTGGCTCCTCCTACAGAGAACGGAAACAGAAACAGTGCGCGCACTGCAGCCTGGGAGGTCTACGTCTCCTCGACAAGGATGGGAGGTTTATGATAGAATAGTGCCGTCTTTGTGTAACATCTCTTACAATCTTCTTGCAAATTTATCTTCTTTTTTTTCATGGCCTAATGTGGAAACCTAAGCAACTCAAACATCAAAAATAAGCGAATAATAGGACTTCTGGCAAGATGGAGGCATAGGTGGACATGCCGTACCTCCGCACACAACCAAACGAGGAAAAAACAGCAATTTAATTAAAGAAAAACAGCCAGATCTGACAGAAAATCAAACTAAAAGGAAGTCCGACAACCGAGGAGTTAAAGAAGACACTTACATCCAGTCTGGTAAGCGTGGCGGAGCCGGGCGGAGAGAGCACGCGGCCACTCCGCAGTGAGCCGGGTGGTGAGCGCAGGGCTAGACCACGGTTTGTGGAGTGGGACTGGCAACGCTGCAGCACACCGAGACGGGTGTGCCTGACCAAAACGCGGCCCGCGCCCAGCCCACCCGGACCCAGCAGGGCCGAGACTGGTGAACCGGGCAGGTCCTAATTCGTGTGCAGACAAACCAGGAGAAAAAGCAGGGCGAAACCCATCAAAGTGGGGAAATAAAACCTCAAACCACCAATCGAAAACACCTGTGAGAGGTGAGACGGCGGGAGGAACTCCCGGCCTCACAGGAGAGTTCGTTGGGGAGACCCACGGGGGCTTGGAACTGTGTGGGCCGGTCCACCGACCCCGGAGTGACCCTGGAGCCAGTGCAGAGGGGCTCGACTTGCTTGTGGGTAGCGGTGTGGGTGCGGAGAGAGGAGCAAGAGCCATTGTTCTCGCAGGTCCCGCCCCCACAGGCTGTGTCACAACACAATGACGAGGGTTACCCCACCCCCACAGATAGCGTCACAAAATAGCGAGGTGAGTTGACCCGCCCTGGTGAACACCTAAGGCTCCACCCCTTAAAGTGACAGGTGCACCGAGGGGGAAAAAATGGCCCAAATGAAAGAACAGATCAAAGCTCCAGAACTAACGGACCAAGAGATAGCCAACCTATCAGATGCACAGTTTAAAACACTGGTAATCAGGATGCTCACAGAATTCGACGAAAAATTATTGCAATTACTTGAACAAATGAGGAGAGATCTGCAGGGAACCAATAGGGATAAGAAGGAAACTGGGACTCAGATCAACAGAGTGGACCAGCAGAAAGAAAAAAACATCCAACCAGAAAAGAATGAAGAAACAAGAATTCAAAAAACAGAGGAGGGGCTCAGAAACCTCCAGGACATCTGTAAACGGCCCAACATACGGATCATAGGGCTGCCAGAAGGAGAAGAGGAAGGGCAACAGATTGAAAACTTATTTGAACAAATAATGATGGAGAACTTCCCCAAGCTGGTGAAGGAAATAGACTTTCGGGAAGTCCAGGAAGCTCAGAGAGTCCCAAAGAAGTTGGACCCAAAGAGGAACACACCAAGGCACATCATAATTATGTTACCCAAGATTCAAAATAAGGAGAGAATCTTAGAAGCAGTAAGAGAAAACGAGACAGTTACCTACAAAGGAATTCCCATAAGACTGTCAGTGGATTACTCAAAAGAGACCTTGCAGGCAAGAAGGGGCTGGAGAGAAGTATTCCAAGTCATGAAAGGCAAGGACCTATGTCCAAGAATACTCTATCCAGCCAAGCTATCATTTAGAATAGAAGGGCAGATAAAGTGCTTCTCAGATAAGGTCAAGTTCAAGGAGTTCATCATCACCCAGCCTTTATTGTATGAAATGTTAAAGGGATTTATATAAAGTATGGAGGAATATCAACAGGGGTGTGGTAGGGGGAGAGTGGGGGAAAGGGGCACAGAATAAGTAGCATAAACGGTAGGTAGAAAACAGACAGGGGGAGGTTAAGAATAGTATAGGAAATGCAGAAGCAAAAGAACTTATGTGTATGACCCATGGACAAAAACTAAAGGGTAGGGAAAGGGGGGTTAAGGGGGTGGAGCAGAAAAGGGGGGAATGGGACAACTGTAATAGCATAATCAATAAAATATATTTAAAAAATAATAAAATAAGTGAATAATAAAATAAAAAGGAACACTGTTGTTGTTTAATGACTCTGCAATCAAAAAATGGTGATATATGTGACTTAGAAAGATATCATTGTACCTCCATTCAGATTGTGTAAAACAGGTTGCAAAATAGTATATATGGCATGATTCCATTTTGGCTAAATTATTTGTGCATTTGCATACTGAAAGGTCTGGAAGGAGATGCAGCAACAGTGTTTATCTTGGGTGGTGGGACTATGGGTAATTTTTATTCTTATGCTTTTTAGCATTTTCTAGTTTTTTTTAAACCATAGACATGCATTACTTTTACACTTAGAAACAGTAATAGTTATAAATATTTATTGCTAAATACATAAAACAGGATGATGCCCTAGAGATAACACTTCCCTGTTAATACTATTATTGGAAAAGACATCACAGTGTGGAGAGTGAAAGTCCCCGTTGCTCTCGTAACTTAGGGATGTCGGAGCTGGAGCGCTCGGGAGCATTCGTATGCAATCCTCTGTGAACCTGGCATGCTAAAGGGTTTCAGATTGGGGTCACCTGAGCCCCTAAACCTCAGGTCCTTCCAGGCTCAAAGGTAAATCAAGAGAGATTGGTGCTTCTGTAGTTTAAAGATTTTTTAAAGAATATTCAGTGAGTCCCTAAAAACTGCTTCCATAACAGAATCATACTTGCTGGGGTTTTTAAGTCCTCAGGAAGCTTGGTTTTAACTCTATAACAGTGTTCTCACACTTTTTCAGTGCAACAGAATGAACTGAGGAGTTTGTTTAAAGTTCTTTTTCTGTCTGTGAGGGATTAATTTTGCAGGTTTTGGGCAGAGCCCAGGAATCCATACTATCACACATGTGCTCAGGGAACTACTGTCTAAAGGCTACGTAAGGAGAGATATGGCTTTCAAAATCTGTCATTCTTGCTGACTTGGTATATTCTAAGATAAGTATTTTTATCTAGGTACATTCTAACATAAATATTTTTATCTATATTGATATCTTCCATGTTTTTCATTAACTGCACAGATAAAAAGACAGAAATATGTTTCTTCAAGAAGAGTCCAGATCTTACCTTAAAACAGTTTTAGGCATTTGAAAGTCTAGCTTGAATGTCCTTCAATTAGTCTATTTACTCCATTTCTTTGGTCCCCTGTCCATTTCTTTACCCATGGGATAGACATTAAATATTTATTTGATAATCATTGCGTACGAGGCCAGGCTTACAAGGATTCCCATCAAAGCTGATATGACAGTGAAATCCCCTTGGCTGGCTGAAGTATGTCAAGTTCTACTGAACTGAAAGCCTGGCATATACTATGTATCAAGGACTCTCCAACAGGTTGGCAAATACATGGGACTTCAAAGACCACTGAGAACAGTGCCTAGCATACAGTAGGCAATCAGGAAGTGTTTAAAAGAAAAACAACAACCAGAAAACAAAAACAGCGAGCTGGTGCCTGGCAGATCCGTTAGAACTGTTTGAGAACAGCTTTCCGTGCATTCATTCCCACCCTGCTCAACCTCCCTGCTCACAGTCACACCTTCCTGACCTCCTGTCAGCAATGAAAAGAGATCCACGGCCTTCCAGGCACCCCTCACACCTTCATTTCATCTTCCACACAGCTACCTATCTGACTTCAAGTATATATCTGATATGTATTTGATATCAGTTATCAAATACACCTCCGATTTCACCATGTCTTTATTTGGGAAGCTTCCAATGGCTCCCCCACTTTCTCCAGTAAATGTTTTCAATCTACGGAATATTCCAACCCATCACAAAACCGGCTCCACCATGATGGAAACACAAAGCGACCCTTCCTCCCAGGAGGATGGGCATTTACATGTGATTAGATCTAAATGCAATCTGTTATTGTATTTAAAAGCAGGAGTAAGTTGCTGAGTATCCCAATTACAGTAAGATTGGTTAGAGTGTATTGTATTATGAAACCATTACCCCTGTCATGAAGATTGTGTGTCCTACCTAGGTCACTGGGATCCCATCTAAGCTTTGGGTGTGGTACTAATTAAGAACTTACAACTTCCAGCCTGGAGGGCCAATGCCTCATGTGCCCCTACCATGTCCCCTACTTCACTCTTTGGCAGACAGCACCAACGGATCACACTCCAATTCCATTTTCCTACTTTCATGTCCGAGGCCATTCCCCTTTCTAAACATACACGCCCTTCAACCATTCTCACTACTTATCAGGCTTATTCTTCCTCTCCCTGCACTGCTATGATTGACACCATTTCTTGGCCCTTAACTCCCAGGAACTGACCCTAGAACATACCTTCCGACTGTGGCGCTGTTCATGTGAACTAAGGCACTTCAATGAATCTCAGTGAGACTCGAGTTTCTCATCTGTACAAGGAGGGTGTCATTTTAAGTCATAGGGAAATTGTGAAGATTAAAAGAGGAAATGCAAATGAAGTTCTTGGCACAGTTAGTAAATGTGATAAAAGGGGAGAAGGCCACGGAGGGGAGAGAAGCACAAAGATCAGAAGGGGAAGCATATCTTGACACCGTGGTCCGTGCTGGGAGAGAGCATCCTTCCTGGAAAGAGGAACTCGGGACGTGGAAAGCTGCTGCTTGGAGACGTTTACCCTACGAAATCGCCTGTACACAGAAGGTTACAGAAGCTTCTCCAACAGCGATTGTATTCAAGAACCAGAGTTTAGTTTTATGAAAGAGTGATAGATTCATCTACATACAACTTTAGTTCTCTCTATTAAAAATAGTCTATCGATAGAAGTCAGGTGATCCTTGGTTTCTCACTATTAAATTAATACACTTGCATTCTGGCTTACATATTCATCTCTTATGAGCTTATTTAGTAAAAGCCCATCCCCAGGATAAAAATCACCTCTAAATCTAGACATCAAATCAGACTTCTAAGTCTATAAAGAAGATGACTATATCATGGACTACTGACATAGTAAGGTCTTATTCCTAAGCGACTTTGTCTCAGAAAATAACTGACCTTCCCCAGATGCTAACTGACCGCCCTGAACAACAGCTGGGAATTTGAACTCCCTTGTCTTCAAATGGCAAGGCTGCCACATCTCCCCTTATGTGCACATGCTGTGGCTCTCAAATTAGAGTAGAGCCTTGGAAGTCATGGGTCAGGTCAGGTGTCTTTGTAGCTTCAGCCCCTAACTCAGTAAGAATTCAGTAAATCTTTGCTGTTAAGAATAACTTAATGAAGGCCTTTTATCCATGGCAAGGTAGAGCTCTGACTTCTTATCAGAGGATTTGGTCCTTAACAAATATATATAGTACAAAAAATTCTATCATAAAAGCTCAGTGCATTTTCCATTGCTGGTAACACTATCCTTAAAAAATACAACGTTGCACAGTAATTATTGCTATAATAACATCTAATGTAATGTTCACTGCCCTTGTGCAACTGACTCAAGTACCTGCTTAGTAACTTCATTCCAAGGAATGTGTTTACAGTCATGCGCCTCTTAACGACAGGGCTATGTTCTGAGAAATGCATGGCTATGCAATGTTGTCATTATACAGACATAACAGAGTGCACTTACAGAAACCCCGATGGTGTCGCAGACTGCGCAGCTAGGCTCTGCGTTATAGCTTATTGCTCCTGGGCTCAGGCCTCTGGAGTACGTCACTGTACAAAACAGCATATATTAAATAAAGCACAGAGAAAATGATGCAATCCGGAGAGGTGGTATACATGAGACGTATGGGGCTGCTGCCGCAGTAACAGGGCATACTGTTTTGTAGCAAACTTCTCTCTTTTAGAACTTGAAAGAGTACACTCCAAAGTAATGATTAAAAACTATGGTATAGTAAATACATAAACCAGTGATACAGTCATTTATAATCAAGTATTATGTCCTGTCCATATTGTATATGCTAGACTTTCATATATCTGGCAGAGCAGTAGGTTTGTTTATACCAGCGTCACTGCAAACACAAACACACATGGCAAATGCCCTGTGCTCTGACATTACCACGGCCAAAATGTCACTAGGCAGCGGAAAATTTCCAGCTCCATTATAGTCTCATGGAGCCACCGTTGTACACCTGTGGTCCTTGACCAGAATATTGTTATGCAGATTCAACCACTTATGTGCTATCCAAAACCATGACAGCAAGGATGAGGACCAAACTACCCCACACAGAAACTATAAAACTGTTTTCCAAAAGCGAACATTTGTTTCATTTTAAAAAATACTTAATTCTGTTTAAATACATTATCCTACATAAGTACAGCTGACCTTTCGACAACACGTGGGTTGGTGCTGACCCCTGAGCAATTGCACGTCTAAGTATTACTACTACTCAGCCCTCCGCACACTCAGATTCCCAGTCTCGGGTCAAAAACATGGTTGACCCTTGAGCAATGTGGATTTGAACTGTGTCGTGAACTTACAAAGAAAAAAAGAACCCATGTACAGTCAAGTTAAACTAATATAATTGTTCAAGCTTTTACAATACTGATTTTCTGAATATGCTCCAAGGAAAGGAAGTGTTAATTGATAATTTTTAAAAATGACTATCCCAATGATTTCAATTCAAATATTTGTGATATTTCATCATACAAAAGAAATGGTCAGTGTGGTGAGAATGTTTGACAGGCCTTAGCCAGGAGAGGTACAGCTCTTGCCTTTGGAATGAGCCAGACTTGTTCAAAACAGGAATAGAGGGTGCGAGGCACAGAGAGATCGGAACCGCGTGTCACTGTGGTCGAAAGCAGCTCACTTCAATAACACACTCCACACGACTGCTGGGGAAGAGACCAGGTGTCCTTGGGCAGCACAACAGACAGCAGGAGTAGCAGGAAGACATCAGCCCCCAAAAAGCTCCACATAAAACTGACTCCAGAACAGAGGACAGAAAGGCCTAGAACCGGGTAAAATGGGAAGAAAATATGAACAAAACCAGAAACATCATATGAATGAAGGCACTTCTAAGAGCTTCATTGTGTGGAAGAGAAAACATTACTAATTCCTGTCGTGATTACAACTGTATGTTAATTGGGATTTGCCGGTGTCTGTATTCATGCTTCACCTGACAGCTTCCAAGTTGTTAAAGCTCTCACAGAAGCTAACAGCATTGATCTCCTGTCTCGTTACAACTTGCCACTTCTTAAATTTGTACTTTCTGAACTAAATGTAAACAGAGGTGATAACATAAGCCTGCAGTGAAAAATACCTGGAGGACATTATAAGTGAACTCTGTTATGTAGATGAATTCACTCACTCATACCCACTGGGAGCCAGTATGATTAAAAGTAATATAATAAATTTGTACATTTAAAAAATAACTTCGGGGAACCTTGATCTGATCAAGGTGACCTTAGCTACATGGAAAATAATCATAGAAAACACTTTTTGAATATACATGGGACCAACTGCACAAGATGTATTAAGAGGCAACTCAGGGTGTTTTTCTGAATAATTCAGGCAAAAGTGCCACTTGGCATAGATTCAGGTCAAAGTAAGTTGGACTTAAATTATCCTCCTTTCCCTTGTAACCTCTACTGGTTTTGAGTTATGAGGAGTCAGGGCTAGTTTTATTTTTAGACACATCAAACAGTGTGAGGGTCACCAGGTAACCTTTCTTTGCGCCTTTGGAAATAATTCTATTCAAGTCTACCTTGGGTTTTCTTTCTATTTGGTTAACAAAGCATTCTCTGAGATTGCAAATAAAAAAAATATCCATATCTGGGTCCAATGCTACTAGAGTGGGGCCCCAGCATCCGTATTTTTATAAAGCACTCCAGATAATTCTGATGTGCACCCACAGTTGCTAACCTGCTCTAAATAGAAGCCTATAGAGAAAAAAAAATAATGAGGTTAATATAATTGGGTCCTGGAGGTCATGCTATGATTTCTAGCAGTGGAAGCCAATAGGGTCCAAGGTTGGGTTATGTACTGTTTATGTCCTAACAATCAATTAATACACATTCATATGCAGACAGCGGGCTCTTCCCGGTCCTGGCCTGCAGCAAAGATTTGTCTTGTTGGTTCTTGCAGGCATGGAGCAGGTACCAGCCCGTGATGTGTCTCATTTCTGTTTCACAAAAGACTCATTTGATGAATGTAGAAGATTTACATTTTTCTCTTTCAAAAGGGCAAGGCATGGTGGTGTTCCAGCTCCTTAAAAGAGCAGTAGAGAACAGGCAGGGTTAATGTGAACCCAGGTAAGTTGACTTTTTTTTCTCTCTTGCAATACAACTGACATCTCCATTATGCAAAACTAAGTGAATGTTTAAAAGGATGCAAATACCATTGTCTTTTCAGTCCAATATCCTTCAATGTTTCAGACTGCTGATTTCATCAACAGCATTAATTTCCATTCAGACCCTGTGTTTCGAGTGATTACTCTGCAGCTGCTCTTTTTGCAGAGAAATGGAGATGCGTCCACTTGAGTTTTATGAAAGGAAAAGTAATTCCTTGTGTAGGGGGGCGGTATGTGATATTTGTCAAAGACTCTTTGGGAAAAGGTTAAGTAATCAGCTTCCAAACACAAGTCTCGGATGTGTGTTTTCTTCCTGGTAACTCTCCGCAGTATGAAATGTCACCATTAAGAGGCCCTGCATGAACAGCTGGCTCCTTCAGCTGGAGGGACAGCTTCCATGCAGCTCAGGTAGCTGCCTTCTGCTCGCTCTGGTGCCTTTGCACCTGCTCTTGTCTCCCCCATGCCTTCCTTTTTCCTTGTCGCTGAACTTGGCCAAAGCAATGGGCTTTAGACTTAATTTGATTCCTTCCACCTCCACCTAGTGTGGATTTTGGGCAGATTACTCAACTTCTCTGCTCTGCTGTTAATAAGAGACCCCGGGGCATAAGAACGTTGGGAATGACAACAGGCCGCTCTGTGCCAACTCTCAGCACAATGCCTCACACCGCTCTCGACGACGGGACTAACGGGTGAGTTAGCAATCAGAGCTGGACTCGGATGAAGAGAGTGAAGCACTTGCCTTCTGAAAGGAAGTACCAAAAAACCTCAGTCATCAAGATAAATAATATTGTAATGCAACATTTCACAAATTCAAAATTAATACGGAAAACCGAGGATGAAAAAAATCCTCAAAATCGTAAACCAAGACAGGATCACTCACGGTGCCAAATGAGCTATGTTGGAGCCTAAGGCAAAAGGAAAATCAGCAATGCTGACGCTGTCATCATCGAAAATTCTGATATTTTGTTCATTATAGATTTATTTTGATTTTGCCTTTATTTAAAATTTTGATATTTTGTTCATCATGGATTTTTGCATTAATTTTGGGTTTTTTAAATGTTGCACTAAAATGTCACTTCTCTCCATGATAGGATTTCAGTCAAGGCGAGCGTCTCAATGACTTCATTCACTTCGCCTCAGTCGAGGCTCTCCTGACAATACTATGTCCCCCGGGAAATCTCCGACTTCATCCCAGCCACGTTGGGAACCTTTTAAATGCTGGGCTTCCTGAGTGCTACACTGATTTTTGCTGAAAGAATGTGACCTATAAAGTAATTTGTGATTTTTACGTGTGTACTGTAGTCTCCCAGGATAACCTACAAGCTCTGTCTAAGTGACCCTAAAATGGAGGAAAAGCATCTTCCAGATGAAGGGATGAAGGGTTGTCCTCAGGGGTACCACTTATGGTCTTAAAGGTTGTAACATGCACAAGAGAGTGGACATGCCAAGGGGACTGCAAATCCAGCCCATGGGCCTGAATACACCCACAAGTACAGCTATGTGAGGTCCGTCTGGAAAAAGTCCAGCTGTTGTTATATAACGAGAATGGTTTGCACAACATTGATGTAACCCGGCGGCCAAGGAGAGTGGACTGGAGTGCACATGCGTGAACAACGACAACTGCACTGTACTAGTCAGTGGGGGCGGCGGATGGCATTGAGTGAGCATGTGCACTGTGTGGCCATTGCATTTAAAATGACTGAGCAAGTAGAGCAACAAATCTGCATCAGATTTTGTGTTAAGCGTGAACATTCCTCCGCAGAAACTACTGGGATGATGCAGAAGGCCACAGCTGTGGGCAACTGGTCACTGGCGGCTCCATCACGATGACACACCCACTCATACATCGCATCTCGTGCAGAGATTTTTGGTGAAACATCGAATCATTCAGGTGACTCAGGCCCCCTACAGCCCAGATTTAGCACCCTGTGACTTCTGGCTTTTTCGAAAACTAAAATCACATTTGAAAGGGAAGAGATTTCAGATGGTCAGGAAAGTATACCAGGGCAGCTGATGGCAATTGGGAGAACTGTGTGAGGTCCCAAGGTGCCTACTTTGAAGGGGACTGAGGCGTCATTGTCCTGTGTGTGATGTTTCTTGTATCTTATATCTTCTTCATATTACATGGCTGCATATCTTCTGGACAGACCTTGTATTTTTAAATTTGACAATGTCACCTTCTATAGCCCAAGCTGGTATACCTGAGAGGCTGCATATGACCAGAGAGGATGTCTTTTTTACATCTGCACAAAGACACTGTATTGGCTAGCAGAAGCCCTGGAGACAGTCTCTTTGGGTTCACCCATAAATATGGGAAAAGTATTTGTCAAGGAAAAACCAACTCCAGTATGGCATGTAGGGAGGGTCCCCTGAAGCTGATGTGGGAAGAATGAAGACTCACCCAGGGCCTAGACTGAGGCAGAACTGCTAGAAGTGTCTAGGTGAGTGAGTACTTCCAACTTTGGGAATGGGGGGACGTAGGAAAGGTGCTCTAACAGACTTGCTGGGCAAGTGGACTAGGACTTGAGTCAGGGGGAAGGTGGCTGAACCAGAGAGCTCCTGTGCAATGGCTCTTTGCTAGATTGGAAAGGCGGTGCTGCGGGGCAGGAAACTACACTCTTCCCACACTTCTTGGTCTGCATCTTTGGTTTCCCCTCCTCCCTCTGCCCTCTGCTGCCTGGTAGCAAGGAATGGTGTTTAACTTTTTTCCTAATAGTTCATTGGATATTTTAATGCAAACCTGGCCATTAAATTTACCAGCGAATCCAGAAAATGTTCTCAGCTACTTCAGCTACTTAGTGCAGGACTAAAGCAGACCCCCACCCCCAAACGAGCCACTAACCATCAGCGCCATCACACCCGACAGGTGTCACTCCAGAGCCTCTAAACCAAGGGCATAATTACTTTCTCAAGAGTTCACTTCTAAAGGACAAAAATAATTAAAATCACCAATGAGAAATTGACCAGGATCAGATCACTTCAGGGAACAATGAGCACAGATAAAACCATGTAATCATTTTCCCCCATGAGACCTTGTCTTCGTTCTGTGCAGGGCTTTAGTGCATTAATACGAGCGGTTTCTCTGTTGCCAAGTATCTACAGACAGGTCACGTGGATATCCTGCTGCCCCAGACAAAATGTACTTCCTCTAAAGGTTAAGGAGCCAGTCCAAAATAAAACAAAACATAAAGGGGAAAATTATGTGTGAGAATAACTGGATGCAGAAAGAGGGCCTCTGAACCAGAGCTAACATTTGTACAGGGAGAGCATGTGGGGAGCCTGCCAGGTCTCTTGTAATTAAAACACAGGCACGAAACATCTGCACCCTGCTTAACGGCACCTATCCGGTTTCCTCACTTCATTACCAAAACCATTTCACTATCAAACTCAGGGCTTTGTCTCCTTCAACTTATTCTGAAAAAGGTTTAAAGAAGGCATATGCATATTATATAACATTATAACATATTATTTTATATTAGTCATATATTATGTACATGTTAAGTATACAGACTTTACATTATTATGTTAATCATCGTAATCCTATTTATTACATTATTGTGTCATCCTGTGTTATATTATGATACGTTACATATTTAAACAACTTGCCATTTTCCCTGCATTGACTTCACTGGAGGAGTTCTTAGTCTGACACACGGCTGGCAACTAGGAAGTGTCAGTTCCCAATAGCTCCACAGGGAATTCAAACCATGCAGCCAGGGTGAGGAGCCTCGATGAGGTCTGCGTGAGGGGGGGCTTTGAAGGAAAGGGACCAACCTTTACTGAGTAGCCCCATCACTTGATGGGAATTTTCCTGCTTCTGAATACACAGTATTTCATTTAATCCTCTCAACAAAATGAGGAAAATGCCCCATCCTCTTGGAGTCGCGTGTCCTCTTCAATCTCAATTTTATTTTTATTTCCCGTAGGCCATCACTTTCTGAGTGTTCACTATGTGCCTGGTATTGTGCATGTTCAAATGAATGGCCTCATTGTAACCTCACCCATGAGGTAAGCAGTAGTTGCGTTCCATTTGGCAGATGATGAGACTGATGTCTAAGAGGCAACGTGCCCGAGGCCCAGCAGCTTGTGACCCCAGCACCGTCCAGCACCACCTGCCCCCTGCTTTTGACCACTCAGAGTCTCCTCCCAGGTAGATACTTTGTTCAGGATTGAAAATCCAAACCAAGAAGCCCAAAGAGAGGCTTTTACAACGGCCCCAGAGCTATAGTGAATCTGCTTCAATTCCACAATGGACAACTACTCCATGATTGACAAGAAACCCACAGTCTTTGACGAGTGTCAGCTGAGCTGGCTGATAAGGCTGTATCTATGAAGACGATCATTTGATAACCCAGGGACCACAGGGACTTTGTTTCAGATCCCAGGGAGTATGGTGACTCATTCTAAGTTTGTGTGACTATAAGTATCTGTTCTTACTCACTTATATTCCTTTATTCACTCAATAACTTTGGACTTACTATGTGTCAGTTTCTGGAACAAACACTAGATGGATAAAATGATGAATAAAGTAAGATCCTTGGCCTCCAGAAGCTTACCATTTTAGATAGGGAGATACTTCACAAATATATGTTATTATAATAAAAGGCAAATGCATACATAGAATGAGTGCAAATACTCCGCGGTTCAGAGTTCAGGAGATTGTTTCCAACTGGAACTAAGACTTCAATCGGCAGAGAGGCAGGCAGAGAGGCAGGCAGAGAGGCAGGCAGAGAAGGTGGGATGGAGAAGGAATCTCAAGGATAAAGGCACTACAGCGAGGAGGACAAAGCATGTGTAAGGTCGAGCGTGTCCTCTGGCTGCACATTAGAATCTCATGCGAATCGCATTTAAATGCACCGGGCTGCACAAGCGGAGGCTCACGTTCAGCTGGTCTGGGGCGCAGTCCCGGCACTGATGTTGCCCACTAGCTCCACAGGTAATGCAGCCAGGTAAAGGACCTTGATGAGGTCTGGATGAGGGGGGCTCTGAAGGAAGGGGACCGACATTTACTGAGTAGTGCCACCATGTGATGGGAATTTTCCTGCTTCTGAACACATAGTATTTCATTTAATGCTCTCAACAATGCTATGAATAAGGACGAAGAACTTGAATTCTTTGGGAGCTTACCACAGCTAAAACTGTGCTAGTGGCATTAATTATCTCATTTAGTAGAATGTAATGTTTATGAGGCTTTGTGTTAGCCTGCCAATCATGGAGACACGCTGAGGCCGTTTGGGCAAGAGAGTGACAGAACGAAAGTGTGCTTCGATGAAAATCCATCCATCAGCAGCCCTGACTGAAGGGCAAAGAAGGCATCTAGAAGCCAATGTGATTGTCCCCGTCTACTGGAAGGAAAGATTTACTCTCTCAGTACGTGGGGAATTTATATCTCTGCCAACTTTTCTTCCATGTTATTTGTCTCTTTCTTACTGATTTATAGGAGCTTTTATATATTAAGGACAGGAACTATTATATATACTATAAATTTTTTGATCATCTTATCATTTGTCTTGTAACCTTACGGTCTTGCAAATATACAGGAGCTTTAATTGCTTACATATTTTCATTTATAGTTTCTATGGTTGGAGTCTTGCTTAGGGAGGCCCTCTCTAATCCAAAAATTATATTTTTACAACCTATTATCTTTTGGTATATTTATTATTTGTTTTTCATAAGATCCCATATCTATCTAAAATGTATTCAATAGTCCCCCCTTATTCACAGTTTGTTTTTTGAAGTTTCAGTTACCCACAGTCAACCTCAGTTCAAAAATATTGAGTGGAAAACTCCAGAGATAAACAATTCATTAGTTTCAAGTTGTGCTCCATTCTAAGTAGTGTGATAAAATATTAAGCTGTCCAGCTTCATCTAGACTGGGATATGAATCATCTCTTTGTCCAGCATCTCCACGCTTTATGTGCTCCCCACCCCATTAGGCACTTAGTAGCATGTCCATTATCAGATCGGTTATCAGAGGGAGAGAGACCCCACTTATATAACTTTTATTATTGTATATTGTGATGGTTGCTTTATTTTCTTATTAGTTATTCTTGTTAATCTCTTACTGTGCATAAATTATAAGAGAATTATAAATTAAATTTTATCATAAGTATGTATGTATAGAAAAAAAACAGTAAACGTATGTAGAATTCAGTGCTATCTTTGGTTGCATGCATCCATTGGGGGTCTTGCAATGTATCCCCCGCAGATAAGGGGGTACTGCTGTTTCACTGTATATTATGAGGTAGGAAGCTAATGATGTTTTTCCCAAATGTATACACAATTTTCCCAATCCCATGTATTTGAATAGATAGCTCCTTCCGGAATAATTTATATTCATTAGTAAGGATGGGTGAATTGCCCCTGACCTTTAAGATGAGATTTAATACCCTTTTTTTTTTTTTTGCCAGTGATCTCCAGAATGTGGCAGATATGTGTGGCGTTTGAATGATGCTAATATTCTCCCTAACCCCTGGCATTTGTGGTTCAGTGACTGTGCTATGGTTTCCCCTAATAGAATTTTAAAACAATTATTTTGTATGTGCATCCAGGAGCCCCTTGGCATTGGGAATATTTTAAATTCAAACTCCAGAGTGGAAATGAGACATGTAAATCTTCACTAACAAATCCTCAGGGATGGCATATTTACTTTCTCTTCTAACTCAGATCTATAAAAATATGTGGCTTACAATGACTTAATTAGGATAAATCTAGCCCTGACATTAGACCTGTTTGTGTCTGTTACATAGAATTCTTACCTTTGGACCCCCATAGAACTTAAAAAGCAATTTCCTATGACTTAACATTCAATTCAAATATTAAGATGTGAGGTAAAAAAAAAATGCTGACCTGAGATGAACCTGCACAAAAATAGTCAGAACTGAAACTCAGAAGTAGTTGATTCATTCTTCCAAAAGAGCATTCATTAAAGAAAAATAAATAAATAAAAAGGAAATGACCATACCCTGAGCCAGGCAGAGTGCTGTGTGCTTTCTATATTTCTATCTAGTCTTCACAGCAGCCTGGTATGCCAGCCATTGTTATTTTGATAAAAATTAATGAAGAAACTGGGGCTCAACATCTTGTCCATGCCCCACGCCTGGCAGGGTGGAGTCAGGTTCCAAGCTCAGTCGGTCTCGGTTGCCCGTTTCTTGCTGTAAGTATGAGTTCTGAATAGAACGAGAAGTGGATGTCATCAAGGAGAGTCCTCAGGCCTCTCACAGGTTTTGCTACACTGTACTCTTCCCTCCACTGTTTACATACAAAAGGCCACCCTGGAACAATGCGCCTGCGCAGGCTTGCCAGGAGCCAGGAGTAGAGTCTGTGGTGGGAGGAGCTCAGGGGTTACAGCATCTTCCTCTGGAGCCTGTGGCCTGCATCCATCCCTTCCTAACTAACCCTGTGTTCAGTGACACCAGATTAAAGCTTAAAATCAGCCATGGCAACACTAATTATACCACAGAAATTGGCAAATGCTGCACACGGCCACTTTGCTATCCAACCCCTCTAAGTCAGTTGTTAAACATTAGTGTCTGCACAGCTGCCTCCCCACTTCAGAAGCACCATTTCAGGTGGTGACATCTTGGCGCGGCGTTTTGCATAGAAGATGCTTTTGGTTCCAGGGGCCCCTGGTGGATGGGGAAGGTCAGGAAAGAATCATGAAGCTGGCTGTGGTTGAGGCTCGGGGAATGAGAGACAAAGGGAGCTCGAGCTCAATGTGATTGCGCCAAGGCTCAAAGCTGAACCGTGACGTTTTTACAATTTTTCACACAGCCAGGTTTTGTCCCTCATACACCGAATATAAAATTGAACAATTTTAAATTTACCAAGTTTTTGTGAAGTCTTGGAGCATATTATGAAATATTTTTTCCATACAAAGGAAAAAATTTGGTGGCTGATTCCTTGCTACACCGTGACACTACCAAATCAGCATAGCCTCCTTAGGGAAGGGGGAGTATCAGAACTCACAACAACAGAAATCATAATTTTATGCAGAATGAATACAGATCAAATATTTGATAGAACATTTAACTGAATCATTTCTCTTTCTTACAGAAATTATTTTCAAACAAATTTAGTCTGTTGCTCGATAGCAGCAGTTGTCAAACTTTGGTCTCCGGATCCTGTATGCTCTCAAAAATATTTGAGGATCCCAGAGGCCTTTTGCTTGTGTGGGTTATATATCGTCACCATTTCCGTACCCAAAATTAAAACTACGAACCTAAAAAATTTATCAATCCAGTTAAAAATAACCCCATAACTTGTTAACACAAATAACACTTTTTATTTAAAAAAAACCCTCTATTTTCCTAAACAAAGGAAAATGTAGTGAGAAGAGTGGCACATGGCTTAGTTTTAACATCTGGACTGATGGAAGACAGCCGTGTTGTCTTCTTGCTTCTGCGTTCAGTCTGTTGCAATAGCACTTGCCAAGCAGTCTCTGGAACATTCCATGGTACATTTGAGATAGACAAGAGGAGAAAATGCATGCAGTATCTTAGTGCTATTATGAAGATAGTTATGACCTATGAACCCCTTGAAAAGGTCTCAGGGATTCCAGAGACCACATTGTAAGACACCCTTGCTCTTCTTAAGCCTTTAAAATGTCTCCAGGCTTCACGTGAAGACTCCCTGAGACTTTGACTCAACACGAAGGTCTGTGGGCACCCAGGGGGTGGCAGTTAGACTTGGTATGCCCTGGGACATTTACTGAGTGGCCTCAGATCCAGCACTGGCACTGAGTTTGAACTTGTATGAGTCGGGTGAACACCACTCACCTTTACCCGGTGACTCACTGAGAACACGCCTCATGCAGCTTGAGTCCGCCAGAGGCTCCTCCAGTGACTGAGCCCAACAGGCAGCAGGCAGGTAGAGGTGGGAATCGGGCACCTTGGAACTTTTGCTGGCCTGCGCCCAGGCTGGTGTGTGAAAGCTAACCTTGGTGCATAGCTTGGTCCTTTCTGTGAACACCAGTCCCAGGACAGGCACCTGCAAACTATGGATCCCTTGGAGCTCCGAATAGTCTGCCTAGGGATAGTCACAGGCAGCAGCTGACACTGTCCCGTAATAGAGGCCCTCCCAGTGGGACCCAGAATGAACACACCCAGTGGCCAGATGCAGAGGAAGCATTTGACACAATACAGCACCCACTTATGATAAAAACTCTCAGCAAAGCAGGAACAAAGGGACCATACCTCAATGTAATAAAGGCCATATATGAAAAACCCACAGCCAACATCATACTCAATGGGCAAAAACTAAATTGTTTCTATTAAGATTGGGAAAAAGGCAAGGATGTCTGCTTTAACCTCTCTTACTCAACATAGTACTGAAAGTCCCAGCCACAATAATGTGACTAGAAGAAAAAATAAAAGGCATCCAAATTGGAAAGAAAAAAGTAAAATTGTCATTATTTTCAGATGACAAGATACTGTATATAGAGAACCCTAAATATTCTACAAAAAAACTACTAGAACAAATAAATTCAGTAAAGTAGTAGGACAGAAATAAATACTCAGAAATTAGCTGCAGTTTTATAGATCAATAATGAACTATTAGAAAGGGAAACTATGAAAATAATTCCATTAACAATTGGATTTAAAAATTACCTAGAAATAAATTTAACCAAAGATGTAAAAGACCCATACTCAGAAAATTATAAGACACTGAAGAAAGAAATTGAAGAAGATGGAAATAATGGAAGCATACACTGTATAATGGGTAGGAAGAATCAATATCATTAAAAAGTCCATCTACCCAAAACAATCTATAGATTCAATGCAATTCCCATCTAGACATTGATGGAATATTTCACAGAACTAGAACAAATATTTCACAAATTTATATAGGGCTACAAAAGATCCTGAATAGCCACAGCAACCTTGAGAAAGAAGAACGAAGTTGGAGGAATCATGCTACCTGATATCAAACTATACTACAAGGCCATAAAACAAAACAGCCTGGTGCTGGCAAAAAACATCATAGAGATCAGTGGAACAGAATAGAGAGCCCAGAAATAAGCCCACAACTTTATGGTCAATTAATAGTCAACAAAGGAGGCAAGAACATACAATGTGGTAAAGATAGTCTATTCAATAAATGGTGTTGGCAAAACTGGTGTTGCAAAGAGATAAAATAGGGCATCTTCTTACACCATACACAAAAATAAACCCAAAGGGGATTAAAAACTTAAATGTAAGAATCAAAACTATAAAAATCCTGAGAGAAAACACAGGCAGTAAAATCTTAGACATTTCTTGTAGCATTTTTTTTTCTGTTATATCTCCTCAGGCAAGGAAAACAAAAGAAAAAAAATAAACAAATGGGATTATATCCATCTAAAAAGATTTTGCCCAGCAAAGGGAATCATTAACAAAATCAAAGGACAACCCAATGAATGGGAGAACATATTCACCAATGATACAGCTGACAAAAAGTTAATATCCCAAATGTATAAAGAATTTATACAATTCAAGATTAAGAAATAACCAAACCATCCAATTGAAAAATGGACAAAGGACCCGAATAGACCTTCTCCAAAGAGGACATACAGACAGCCAATAGACATATGAAAAGATGCTCAATGTGGCTCATCATCAGTGAAATGCGAATTAAAACCACAATGAGATATCACCTCACACCTGTCAGGATGGCTTTCATCAATAAATCAACAAACAACAAGTGTTGGCCAGGATGTAGAGAAAATGGATGCCTCATGCACTGTTGGTGGGAACGTAGACTGGTACAGCCACTGTGAAAACAGTATGGAGTTTGCTGAAAAAATTAAAAATGGAACTGCTTTATGAGACAGTGATTCCATTTCTGGAAGTACAGCCGAAGAACCCTGAAACACTAATTCAAAAGAATATATGCACCCCTATGTTCATTACAGCGTTATTTACAATAGTCAAGATTTGGAAGCAGCCCAAGTGCCCACCAGTAGATGAGTGGATAAGAAAGCCACGGTATATGCACACAATGATATACTACTTGGCTATAAAAAAAATAAAAAGGAGAAAATCTTACCCCTTGCAACTGCATGGCTGAACCTGGAGAGTATTATGATAAGTGAGATAAACCAGTCAGAGAAAGACAAGTACATGATGACTTCACTTATATGTGCAATCTAATGAACAAAATAAACTAATAAATAAAATAGAAACTGACTCATAGATAGGGAAAACTGACAGCTCTCAGAGGAGAGAGGCATTGCAGGGCTAGGTGCAAAAGGTGAAGACTTTAAGCAAAAAAACAAAAAAAAAAACCCAAAACCCTCATAGACACAGACACAGACAGCAGCATGGAGATTACTGGAGGGGAAGGGACTGGGGGAGGTAGAACGGGTCAGGGGGCATAAATGGTGACAGAAGGAGACTTGACTTTGGGAGGTAAACACACAATACAATAGTTGGATGATTTATTATAGAACTGTACCCCTGAAACCTATATAATTTTATTAACCAATGTCACCCCAATAAATTCAATAACTTTTTTTAAAAAGCTTCCCTAACTGCATTGTGCACAGGAACTTGTGAAAATGCAGATCCGCTTGGCCCTCCAGTTCGAATTCCTTAGTCAGCAGGTTGGCTTAGGTACCTGCATTTTTAAACAAACTCTTCACACTTTAAGGAAGACCCTCATCTCACAACCTTCAGACGAGCTTTATTCAATCTTCCATGTGAAGGCTAAAATGTATTTGTAAGTTAGAGAAGCTCCCATCTGCATGCAAGGTCAAAGCCACGAGCAACAAAACTTCCCATTAAGTGTCTCACCTTTTCCCTCTGTATAGCAAGTGAGAAACTGTCTGTAAGGAGGAAGTGCTAAAGTATTCATTTATTCAATGTCGATTAAGCACCTGTGACGCAACAGGTTCTGTGCTCTGGAAACCAAAGGCACATGTGAGATAATCACTGCCTTAAGATGCTTGTGAATCACACGAGGAAACACCCACAGCCCTGGTGGGGAGAACGCAGAGGGAAAGTGAGGACATCCTCAAAGTGCTCAATGATGGAACCATCTTATAGAAGGATTTTTTTTCCTGGGTGGTTCCTAAGGAGCAGGGTTACTACCAATGGGTAGAAAACCGACTTCGGCTTTATAAATGAAATATTTCAAACAGAGCTACTCAAAGAAGGGGTGACTGGGCCTGAGTGGGCCCACCCTCAGAAAGACTCAGGAGGCAGACCGAGTGGGTGGGGAAGACTTTGATCCGAGTGCTCACTATCAGCTGCTCAACCCTCCTGTTTTATGATCCTGCAAATGCCCATAATTGTGATCCTGAGTATTCAGGGTCTATTGGCTCCTTTCCTTACACACATGTTTTCTTCTATTATGATTATTTAGATGGTCATAACGAATTTTTGTTTTCATTATAAGTCACCTCATTTTTTTCCCCTACAGGACATAAAGCATGCGATTGAAAGTGCTTCATTAGTCTGTAAGTTCTTGAGTGCAATTTCTTATTCAAGACTCTCCTCTCACTTTTCTGACCCCTCCACCCATACCTCCAGGGCCTGACACCTGGTCCAAGCACAGGAGTTATTTGTCCTGAGTGGAAGGCCTAATTTACATAAAGTAAGCTGTAGGTACTGTGGGTTCGGAACTGATCAAAGCTTTTAATAGGTATATTCAACACAGTGGAAACCCCTTATTTCCCACCCTAGAGCCACAAGGCTCACCCCTGAGTATTCACTAAGCCACTGAGGAAAGTGGCAGCCCCTCTCCCCAAGCTCCTCCTAGATGCTTTGTTATTTCCCCATCTCTACTGCAGTCCTGCCCAGAAATTTCAAGATAACACAGCTCTTCATCAGAGGAAAGTCAGAAAGCCTGGATGAGGATTAATTTTAGCGTTGTCTTGTTTACTCTAAATGGGGCAATTTGTGCTCACCATCTGAATTCAATTAATCTGATCAGACAGGAAATTAGCAGCCTAAATTGCCTATCTATTAGGTGAACATGACCCGACAGCATTTGGAGAGAAAGTGTGATGGCCGCCCTAATTTCTCAAGTGTCATCTAATCAAAAGAAAAGATGAAAGAACAATGTCAATATTATCTCAAGCCACAATGGTCACGCATCTCTATTTTCCCAGCTGCACAGGGTCTTGAACATTTCAAATGTTTTGGGGGCAAATTATTTATTCATTCATTCACATATTGGGTACCTGCTCTGTGCCAGGCTCTGTTTAGGGAGTGGGGATGTAGCAGAAGCAACCCAGACAAAATTCCTGCCTTCAGGAGGTTATATACTAGTGAGTGGTGAGAGATAAGTTCTCTGGATAAAAATAGGGAGTTCTAGGTGTGTGGGGGAGGTAAGGGTGAAAAGTTGGAATTTTAAACAGGAAGCAGCAGAGGCTCAGAGAAGGACCTTCTGAGATTAATTCATTTGAGTGCACCTAAATGGAATAAGGCTGTTCATAGACTCGATTTTATCTGCTCAGAAGGAAGTCCCCAAACTCTCATTCAAATCAGACTCATACCCTGGGGTTTGCTCACAAACACCTGCTTTAGGATCTGCTAATCAGTAGATCTTGGGTGGGACCTGAGAATCAAGTTTATTCAAATTTAACAAACCACTCCTTGCCTTCAGGGTGTTTGGGAACCAAAGCTTTAGGAACTGGATATCATTTGAATAAATTTACAAATAATTAACTTACTATTTGTTCAATGTATTCAGCAAGTTCCACAAATCAGGCTCTATGCAGTGGTTGGGGATTTATCTCGGGAAAAACAGAATCCCTTTCTTGAAGGAGTGCACTGTTCAGTGGGATTTCTGGAAATTAACTAAATAGCCACACAAACGTAGGTTCAAACGGCAAATAGCAGTAAGGAATTTAAGGTAGACTAGAGTAAGGGATGGAATCTTGTAGCAGAGTTTCCTGAGCAGGGCGTCAGGAATGGCCTTCAGGGTAAGCGTCAAATAATGAGTGAAAGGAAGAACATTCTACAAAGAGAAAAAAGTATGTATAAGGGCCTGAAATAAATGATGGGTATCTGATTAACAGCCCCTTCCATCAATATGGACTTTACAGAACATTCTTTCTACCTCCAGCCTTGGATGAAGTCAGCCTTCCCTCTGAGGCTATCTTTCTGCCTGTCTCTGCCCAGCAGACTGTTGTCACTGGGACTTTTAAACAGGGTTATGACTTGATGGGCTTGTCCTTTAGAAGGCCTGTGGTGTTGGTATACAGACGATGGGCTGGTCTGGGGGAAGGCTGGTGGGTGTGAGATTGGCTTTAGGAGAGTGTTGTAAAGGTCTAGCTAGAGAAAAGAGGGCCCAACTCCAGGGTAAGAGTGGAAAAGAGCAGAGGAAGAGTAGAAAGTGTGAGTGATGTGGTTAGAGTGCAAAATTTGCACTTGGTCTGATTATGGGTCAATGATGAAGAGCTTGGATGTCTACACATGGGGTTAAACTCTAGGTTCTATACCAATTGTTTGATCAAGGGAAGCTTTTTTTCACCCCTATAAAGCCCACTGTCCTTATCTATTGAGTGTGGAGATAGCTAAATCTGCCTCCCTGGATAGTTGTGAAAATCAGAACTGTCATGATAGCTCCATAGTATTAAAATACTCCTCCATGGAAACCACAAGACATCAACAAATGGTAGTGTTAATGGAGGAGTGTTAGACCTTACTTAGTCCTTGGGGCTAAGAAAGAATTCACAGCCAAGAACTCTAACTCAAGAAGTTTATTTAGAAAGTCGCAGAGGTAAGTGAGCCAGCTGGAATGCATGGACTCAGGAAACAAATTACAGAGGCAAAAGAAAGACCCTTGGAGCTCAAGAGAAAGAAGGCAAAGATAACACACCTGAGGGAAGAAGGAGGGGAAGGGAACAGGCGTGCTCTAGAGAGAGAGTGTGTGTACTGGGTCCTTCGTCTTAAAGGTGATCTGTTTTCTAAAAGTGGGGAATTTAGGGGAGGTCTCAGGAGAGGATCTCAAAATATTCATCGGCTTCCCAGGTGTGAACTTTCAAGGTCATGATTTCTACTGATTGGTTGGCACTCGGGGAAGGGGTCATTAGTCATTGCATCTGGTCCTGATGTCAGCTATGATATCACTTTGTCTGGTTTTGCTGCTTTTCTGGACCTGAAATACACCTGAGACCTAGATGTTATCTCTTAGTTTGACTGAGTCAGTGTCTCTGTGGTCAACAGACCTGAGGCTTTTGCTCCTAAAACTACTTAACTGAGTCAGAACCTCGCTGAGCTGAGAATGGCTGTGAAAGGGCTTGCATGGGAGTCACGGGAGGCTACCCTCTGGGTCCCTGTCCTTCCTCTAAGGGGGTCTGAGCCACATGACTAGAGATACGGAAGGTCAGGGGTTCTAAGCTATATCACTAGTGACATGCTAGGGGAGAAAAGGTCACCCTGGGGGTGAGGGCCTAGCCTTTGGTAGCTGTTTTTTTCTAGTTTTGCCTGTTGCTATGCACCAGGGACTTTCACCCTGGTGACATTCCACACCTGGCCGATAGTGCCTGCTCTGCTCATGCCTAACTGCCTACTTTATCAATAGGTTAACTTGAAACTGTACCATTAAAACGTGTCTTCACTTTTATAGAGCCCTTTGGGGCTGTTTTCAAATGGGCCACCCTGTAGGCTTCTCAATAATTGATACTGTTTTAGAGTTACTTTGCTTGATTAAAGAAGCAATATATACCATCACCAGTATGAAAGAATGCTCAATAAATACCATCTTTGTGGTGCTCAGAGAAAAACAAGTACTGAAGTTCTGGGACAAACGTCTATTTTTTAAACACCAGTCACAAGCATAGAGCACAGCAATGTCACCGGAGATTGGGCTATCCTCGTGGCGGTGTGCTTACTGTCATATATTAATAATTGAATATGGACATGCAAAAGTTGTTTTTCAGCAAAATCATCAGTTAGCTTTGACAGCAAAATCCCCTTTCAAAATCCCCACACGGTTGACCAATCCACACAGAGCAGTTTTGCCTGAAACTCCTAAGCCTGTTCAATAGACCGAGTTCCCCACACTGACTCCTCCCCAGCTTATCCTTTTTTTCAGTTTTTGAGAAAAGCAACTTAAGTGTGTCCAGCTCAATCTCCATGAATCAGCAGTTGTTTCTGCTGCTTAGTCAACCATCAGGGGCCACACCGGCCTATTAACCGGAACAATCGTGATTTACGGATTGTTTCTGTGCCGCCTGGTGGACCCGAGGTCTGGTAAGGAGAGAAGAAATTTGATGATCTCCATACCGCAACTTCTGGACGGCTTATCCAATCCCTAAGGACGTCATAAGACAGTATTTTTAGACTTTAAAAATTCAAGTTTTAACAATATAGAAAAATATACCCGTGGTAGTAAGCTCTAAGTGGAGAATGCAATGCTCTATGTGAGACATAAACCAAATACTCCCTGTGCCTGAAATGCTGTCCTTCCAGCCCACTCTTTCATACATTTCGGGGCCACTCCACCTCCACCCCCGCAGAGGTACGAGCAGTCCTTGCCAGTCTCTGTCCCTTGGCCTCCCAGTTCTTCACAGACCTTATCACTCCCCAACATTGGGTCACCATCGTGTCGTTTTAAAATGTATCATCTGTCTCCCTCACTGGGGGCAGTTTCTCTGTGGCTGGAGACTTTGCCTTCTCTGCCCGGCGTCCCCAGTGGTGAGCACTGTGTCTGCCACTGAGAGGCACTCCATACATTTTTGTTGAATAAATAAACAAGCAGCACTCTAATATTTGTTAAATGAATTAACTATCTAAAAATCGTTATGAAAATTAAGAGAGATAATGGATGGGAAAGCACTTTGTAAACTCTAAGGCACAACACAAATGTTTATTTATTACCATTATGATATGTGAGATACAGCAGATTAAAGATAATTTGCAGTGACAAGATTTTCATATGGATCACTTAGGTTTGAAGAGATTAATCCAGCAAAAGAGGCTTGAATGTAAATTATTACCTTCCAATTGCAGGCACAGATGATTGGACAGTAGTATTTTTATTGGAATTGATTCATAGTCAATATTCACATAGAATTTATTACCGAGTTTTTCTCTAATTATCCTAAGGGAACAACGCCGGTCAAAGATGTTGCAGGGAAAGATAAAAAGGGCTTCTATAAATAAGGCTGGCTCATCGGTGCTACTTCCACTCAAGTACCATGAATTATTTCCTTCCATTCATTGAGAAAAAAGCAGTATTATGATTCCCAGCATTCTATGGTCTTGGGTATACACTATGTCGTTCTTTTCTTGACTGTTATTTCCAGGTACTGCCTTTTTTTTTTTTTTCAGGAGCCTGTTATTCTGAGTTGGGGCTCAAACAGCAGTTATAATTTCTATCAATTTTGCCTCCTTGGGGAGCAGAGTTTCTGTCTAGATCTAATTCAAAAATATTGCTGGCAGTCTTAAGCCACAATAAGGAGAAGCCCAGCTTTAGGAGCTACCTCAAACACTCATCTATAAGATTTACTAAAGTGTCACCGGAAATACGATGAGATGAACAAACTTTTAGTTTATAGATTTCATCCAGGGAGAATATGTGATTTAGCTGCACCATGTTTTCTTTGAAAAACTAGTGAGGATAAGTCCTAAGCCCTCTGAGGACTTGTGTCAGTGGTAACAATCACTGAAGTGCCTTCTAAGGAAAACTAACTGTAGGATTTTATTTGCTCAGTGAGACAGAATGTACATGCACCCCGAGGGCAGGAACCTGGTGGTGTTTATAACAGTATAACAGTATTTCTAGCACCTAGAGCAGGCCCTGGTTATTGTAAGCACAGGGTAGATAATTGTAGAAGGAATGTTTATGATTCAAGGGTAGAGTTGAATTGCTTAAGGCAAGGGAGAAATGGCAAGGACACAAGAGGGTCCCTTTCCTTTGTCACATGCAGGGCTCACCCTCTCCTTCTTTAAAAATATTTAAAATTACTATAGCATATCAGTTTGAAATGATGTCAAGTTAATTGCCTGTCCAAGGTACCCATAGCTCTATTCAACCCTATTTGCCCAACACAAGTTTATCAGTTCCTACAGCTGTCATTTCCTCTAACCATCCATTCCTGTTTGGATGATCGGCCAAGAGCCTGTTTTTTCTCCCCTGTGTAAGATAAACTAAACGAATCATTCGATAATGCAAGAGTCTCCTAGTTTAAGGCGTGTCTGTAAGTATGTGGATGTCTTCATGCTTTCGTTTCCATTTAGCAAAGACGTATCACTACCTCTCCCACTCATCTTGGAGCCCTCTGGAGGTTGGTTCACTGTGTTGCACATTGGCCTAATTTTCAGACAGAAACAACAGAGAACGGATAGGTCCTTTACTTGACGTTGACCCTTTGCAGAATTCTAAGACCAATCATTGAGCTCTTGGCCCAAAAGGAAACTAGATGTTTGTAGACTACAGTAAGACACCTTCTCTGTGGAATGCAAGATTATTTTACATGGTAAAAGGATGCAACTTCGAGTTTTATTGCTTACGTTGAAGTATGATAAGCCAACAAGTGTTATACAGTATCTATGTTTATATAGATATAGAAACAGAATCAGAACGTTGACACCCAAATGGAGTAATAATCAGAAGCAGGAAAATAAATAACTGATGTTGGAGGAGCACAGCATTAATGCTAACAGCAAGCTGACCTCACATAGCCATAAAATAGACCAAACGCTCGGGCTAAATGACTTGGGGGACAACATCCAGTTGCCTAAGTCGGTTTAGCGTGAATAAAGGCTGTGCACTTCTGCTGAGGGCCAAGCCTGAGTTCCTGGCAAGTACAGGCTGCTTTGTCTTGTCATGATTCCAATTGCATAAATTCTATTTTTTAAAAATGGTGGAGTGGATCTGGAGCTGCTTCAGAATAAAGAGGCATTGCAGAAAATACAGAGTGACTTCACAAGGTAGCGGAAATGTGGAGGAAGAAACGGGTAAAGGAAAAAGGTAATCATAAGTTACGGTCTTAGAAAAACAGGGAAGAGAAGAGATGGGACGGGACAGGAAACAATCTGCAAAAACGTCTTTGGCAGTAGGAAGTAAGTCTATAAATGTAAATGATGTGTAAATAATTCTTATCATGAGAAAGCACACCTAAGAGGAGAGAAGATGATAAATAGAAATGTGTCTTTAAAAAATGAAGCATCCTGTAACTGGGAGGAGAAAGATTAAGTGCTCACCCTGCAGAGATGCACGCCTTCATGCATACAGACAGGATCTGCATTCACCCATGGACGCACACCTACATGTGTGTGGTATATGTGCCCAAGGATTTACACACTCGCATCTTGTCCATGGAAACTGACATCCATAATTCGTGCTCTCTACTTCATGATCTAAATATTTTAAATTTCACAATGGGAATGGCTTAATAAGGAAAGTTTCCCATTGTACAGCAATGGTTGTAATTCTTGGATGTCCCAAACAAACCATATTTCCTTGTGGGCATATTACTGCAGTGAAACCCAGCCAACATCCCAAACTATAAAACCTGGGCTTGTCAGCTTCTCCATATAGAGCTGTTTCCTAAATATACATTTTATTCCACCCAAACAAAGCATGACAGGGCCATCTTAGCACTAAGAGAGTCATTAAATACTTGTGTTATACTGTTTTAATTACAAGCTGCCCCCTTTCTGGCTTATTTCAATAGATTACTGCCCTGCTGTGTAACAGTGTAAAAAGAAAGAGTGCTTTCTCTTGCTGGTATATTGTAGAAATTAAAATTCTCAATACTACTTCAGTAATTAATTTCCAAAGAGAAACCAGTTTAGTTTAATAAAGAGATTAATGAAAACATTGCAGAAGATATATTTCTCAGGGGGTATAGTACATTATTTTCTTACATTCCAAATAATAGAACCATTTCAAAGGACTAGGCTGAATCCTACTTAACTTAGTACAGAAATGCTTTTTAGGGGGTTAAAGAGGCAGGACAAACGAGATCAGACCATCCCTAGAGTACAGAGGGATTGAGTGGTTCTCCAGTGGCCACATTCTCTAGATGGGGAGCTGTGGTGTGTGTATGTGTGTGTAGTGAAGAGCAAATTTAGGAGAAGGAAGTTCCCCACAGGGCAAAGATGAGGTTATGGGAAACCATACTGAGGGTCTTGGGGAGAGAAAGCTGGACAGTGTATGAAATGATAGTACCTTATCCATATTACCATTAACCTACTAAGGTGAACAGGTAACTCTTTCTTTTATAAAGTCCCTTTTACATATATTACTACATTCTTTACAAAATCTCCAGAGATATGTATTATCGTCATCAAATTCATTCTGTACATGAGGAAATTCAGGTGTAGAGAAGTCAGGTGATTTTCCCAACATCACAGTTAGTGAATTAGAAAGCTGGGACTCAAATTCAAAATTTATAACTGATCCTATATTCCTTTTTTAAAAAAATATTTTATTTATTTATTTTAGAGAGAAGAGAAGAGAGGGAGAAAGGGAGAGAAACTGTGATGTGAGAGAGGAACATCAGTTGGTTGTCTCTCAAAAGGAACACAACAAAGGACTGAACCCGCAAACTAGGCATGTGCCCTGATGGAGAATCGAACCAGCAACCTTTTGCTTTGAGGGACGACACCCAACCCACTGAGCCACATGGTCAGGGCCAGATCCTGTGCTATTAAAACATACCATGTTGACTTGGTCAAAGGCTCATTCAGGATTTTCTGGGGCATTCCCATACTACATCAGCTGTGAAACAAGACCCTGGAACATGGTGTTACCGTGATTGAGGTGGCCTAGGAAGACTCAATGGGCTGAGAAAGTGGTTTTCCGTACAAGAATAAAAAGGTAGAGCAGAAAGATGGTGTTACTTAAAACACAGGGATTATACTCTCTCCCACCTCTCCCAGGGGGCTACTCCCATGGAGTCATACAGATGCAGAGATACAGAGGCATAGTGTGTTTAGAGAAAAGCCAGTTACTCAAACTATATACATGGTGATTAACTGGAGGCAGCAACCTTGACTGATGACAACGCAAAGTCCAACGAATCTTTTTGGTGCCGAAAGACTTAGCCACTTATAGATGGGAGAGGGTGAGCCATCTGTCAACATCTGTGAATCTGGGAGCCCTGGGAAGCCTGAACCACCAAGCACGCACACTCCTGCGTCTTCTCTGCAGCCTTTCTGAGCTGGGGTGACGCCAGAACTGTAGGCAGCCTGCAGTCCCTCCTCTGCGTTCCCACAGCGCTCTGCACCCTGCTGAGCCTCCCCGCCCCACTCTAACCACTGTTCTGGATCACGTTCTCTCACCAGACCGTGTCACTGTATCTTCCATCCTGTGTCCAAACAGTTGACCTGGCACTGTTTAGGCAATCAATAGTTGAGGCATAAAAAGACAGTGCATCTATTATGCTTCCAAAAATAATGCTACCTAATATTTTAATAAAATTTCATATTAAAACTCTGTGGTGACAGAATGTGTTCTGCACTTCACACACTCTCCGGAGTCCTTGGAAGGAGAATGTTGACATGGAGGCATGCAATCTCACAAGTTCTCTGCGATGATGTCAATCATGTTATGCCACTGCACAACAGCTGCATTTTAAGAAGCTTGGTGTTTCAAAAATCGTGATAGAAAAACAATTGCTCTCCTAATAGAAAAGGAGATGCTTGTGAGTGCCACACTCACTAAGCCATTATTTTTTCTGTTTAAAACATTGACAAATAAAGGCATCTATACAGATAAAAGTGTATTTGATTACTGACAGTTAAAGCTGAGGAACTTGGCTGGTCAGAATGGAATAAAACAAACCTTGATGATGCTTTGATGACTCTCCAGCCTTTCCGCTTTGGCTTTGCTTTTGCAGTTCAGCTGTGGCCAAGTTCACCTCCAACAATGGAGAACTGACGAATGTCAGGCAGAACCCAAGAACTGAACAGGCAAGCAAAGCAGCTCTTGGTCTCTCTGTTGTGTCTCAGCGACTAACTTCCTGTGAACCCATGCCCAGTTTCCATTATTACACCCAATAGTGGATCATGGAATATAAATTATATTCCTTAATTAGTCAATCACATTATGTTCAGTTCACCTGGGAAAGTTACTGAGACCAGAATGCTGTACACATACTGAACTGTGTATTTCATTTCATGTCATTAATGCTCTCCCATTTTTTTTGGAGAGCATTTATATAAACCTTATATAAAATTATATATGAACCATATGCAGAAAATATATTTAAACACAAAATGGGATGTTTTTATAACTTATATCCCATAAATGAATTCACAAAAAAAGTTTCTGTCAGATTGTGTGTCCTGACTGTCAGCTTGGAAACACATGGAGACTGTAGAACAGCTGCGGCGTTTGCCCCGGCATACTTGGGCCGACTGGCAGCAACATGCCTATGAACAGAACCGAGATGTGCCAGATGGATCAGCTACACAAGGCCCATGCATTGGGCGTTGCCATCCAGCTGGTCTCGTTCTTGTTTGTGTTCCCAGGGGACTTCCTAAGTTTCTTTCTTACATATTGCAAAGGTTACATATGACACGAATACGAAATACACACATGTGTATGTGTATGTATGCTTTTATATCACTGTACTAAATCAAACCGCAATGCAGTTATTTTTAATGTTTATAATTATTCTGTCAGTCACTATTATCAGAGGTTTACTCTGTTCCAATTATTGTGTTAATATCAATGTGTGGGCATACATGTTGTGCACTTGTTGTGTATGTGTGTGTATGTTTATTCATTTCTACCCATATATCTATAAACCTTTTACCTTTACAACAGCCCTTGTGGGGATATATTAGCATCATTATTTCATAGGTGAGGACCGCAAGGCTCAAAGAGGTGAAGTAGCTGGCTCAAGGTTACACCGCTGCGCATAACTAAGGTGGACTTAACACCAAGGCCTGGGCAACTTAGCTATCACTCTGTCCTGCCTCCTCTTCATGGACAGGGACCATGTCCTACTTGTGATTGCATTTTTAATGCCTAGATTAATGCCTGGAATACAAGCTAAACTGAAGGTCTGTTGAATGTTTGAAAAATACATTCATGCAGGAAGTTGAAGTGAGATAAACATAGCAGACAATTTTCACTTGTTATTTGGAAACCTTTCTTGATGGTAGAATACCAAATATATTTGAGGGTCCACCATTTCCCACAGAGTTGTGTGGTCAAACAGAGGCATAAATCTTGATAATCTACTACTACTCATGGTCATCCTATTTTCCTTGTTAGTGATTGGCTTAGGGTAGACATTTAACCTGGTCTGGCCAGTGAGGCATGAGGGCACATGTGCTGGGGATGGGGGCTTCTGGGAAAGTGGTCACACAGGAGGCACAAAGGAAGAGGTGCTCCTTTCCTTTGGCTTCAGCAGACACACTTGCCTGTGACCCTGCAGCTGTGTAGGTGCCCTGCACACATGGAGAGAGAACTTGAGAGTAATCCAGCAATTTAAGAATGACAAAGCAGAAAGTGGAAAGAACTTGATCCTTTTAACCAAGGAGGTAAAATATCTGTTCTTGGAAAATTATAAGACATTGAAGAAAAATATTAAAGAAGGTATGAATAAATGGAAGCATACACTGTGCTCATGAATAGGAGGAACTGATATTATTAAACTGTCTACCCTACCCACAGGAATTTATAGATTCAATAGAATCCCTATCAAAAATCCAATGGCATTTTTCACCAAACTAGAACAAATGATCCTAAAATTTATATGAAACCACAAAAGACCTCAAATAGACACAGCAATCTTAAGAAAAATAAGTTGTAGGTATCATGTTATCTAATCTCAAAATTATTAAAAGACTATAGTAATTATAACAGCAAGATACTGGCATAAAAACAGACATGTAGATCAATGGAACAGAACAGAGAGCCCAGAAATAAACCCACACCTTTATGATCAATTAATATGACAAAGAAGGCAAGAACATGCAACGGGATAAAGACAGTCTGTTCAATAAATGGCATTGAAAAAACTGGACAGATACGTGCAAAAAATGAAACTAGACCACCTTCTTACACCGTATACAAGAACAAACTCAAAATATCTTAATGATTTAAATGTAAGACTCGAATATATATATTCTGTCTGGAAAAAGTCCAGCCATTGTTAATATAGCAAGAACGGTTTATGTGACATTGATGTAACCTGGCAACCAAGGAGAGTAGATTGGAATGCACACGCATGCACAATGATGACTTCACTGTACTAGTCAGTGGGGGCAGTGGAAGCCATTGAGTAAGCGTATGTACTGTGTGGCCATTGCATTCAAAATGACTGAGCAAGTAGAGCAATGAATCTGCATCAAATTTTGCATTAAGCTTGAACATTCTCTGTGGAAACTATTCAGATGATCTAGAAGGCTGAAGCTATGGGAAGCTGGTGATTGGCAGCTTCATCATGACAACACGCTGTCTATGTATTATATCTTGTGCAGTTTTTTAGCAAAACATCAAATCACCCAGGTGACTCATTACCCCTAACCCCAGATATGGCACCCTGCAACTTCTGGCTTTTCCCAAAACTAAAATCACCTTTGAAAGGGAAGAGATTTCAGACCATTGATGAGGTTCAGGAATATATAATAGGGAAGCTGATGGCAATTTGGAGAAGTGTGTGAGGTCCCAGGGTACCTACTTTGAAGGGGACCGAGGTGTCATTGTCCTATGTACAATGTTTCTTATATCTTGTATGTTCTTTAAAATATTCTCTATTTTTCATATTACATTTCTGTATACTTTCTGGACATACAATATATATAAATGGAATATCACTCAGCCATAAAAAAGAATAAAACTTTATCACTTGAGACAACATGGATGGACCTAGGGGTTATTATGCAAAAATAAATCAGACAGAGAAAGAAAAATATCATATCATTTCACTTATAAGTGGAATCTAAAGAATACAATGAACAAACCAAATAGAAACAGACTCATAGATACAGAGAACAAACTGAGGGTTACTAGGTGGGAGGTGGCTTTGGGGGCTGGGTGAAAAAGATGAAGGGATTAAGAAGTACAAAGTGGTAATTACAAAACAGTCACAGGGATATAAAGTACAGCATAGGGAATATAATTAATAATAATGTAAAAACTATGTATGGTGCCAGGTGGGTACTAGAATTATATAATCTGTAAGCTATATAATTGTCTAACCAATATGCTACAAAACTGAAACTCATAAAAAATAATGTTGAAATCAACTGTACTTTAAAACAAAAATTTAGAAAAAGAAACCTGATCTTTGATGTTGGTAAGATGTTGAATTAACCATACCTGGAGCTTCCCTACAGCTCCAGACTTTGGTGAGATGATAGATTTTCCTCACTGTTTGTAAGAGTCGAGTTGGAGTTTTCTGTTGTCCTTGGACTTGCTTCCAAGGACATTCTGTTTCAACAAAGAATGCAGGTCCTTGCTGTACTAGCTCCTCCCCTCCCCCAAATCCCTGATGCCAAAGAGGAAAGTGAGGCTGGAAATACCAGCAGATGAAGACCTGTCAGTAGGTAATGAAAACAGGAGCAACAATGACCACAGCTGCTGGCACTTGCCCTCAGAGCATGAACACAGCAGGGGAAATGGACTGAGGCTCAGCGGAGAGGTGGAGGTGCGTGTGTCCCGGACGGTTATGAAGAGACCCCCCCTACTTAGGACTGGGAACGGCGAGTGAAGGGTGAGACACTCAGAGGCAGGTGAATGAGAGGACTCGAGGAGGACGTACATCTTATTAGCCACCATGAATGAGATGAGAGGCAGCCACGGTTTGTGATGTTTGTGGTGCTGGGAACTGGAACATCCACAAGGGAGTTATTGGATTAATGCTTGCTATATAATTTCCTCCACTGAGGCTCCTTTGCCTCGAGGTAAGAGGCTTGGCAGGAAGCAGAGTCTGCCTTTGCCTTCTTTCAGGTGCTCCCAGGAGTGCTGAATGGGGAGATCAGGCTATTGGAAGCCAGTTCCAGGAAAGGGCCTGACTGGGGAACATGTGGATGAACACACTGACATGCCATTATAATAGACTCTGTGGCTGCCATTAAGTGATGCATTTGATTTTAATAATATCCTATGTTATTGCCAAACCATATCCTGAAGATACATGACAACATTTAATCATCTAGTGGAGGGGCAGCTAGGAAGGCGTCAAGACCCTTCATAGGAAGAATGGCCCAAGAATCTGCTCTTAAATACCCGAGATTTGTCTTGCGGAATGGCCAGTAGATCTCTGTGTTTTTCAGAAGGGAGGAAATGGATATTTTCTAACAGGCAGATTTGAACTCAGTACAATGCAGTCTCCTGTAGCCTGATCTGGAAGTAGAAGGCTACTGTTACATCCTCGCTGGTCACTGGAAATGCTCCCCATGGTTGAAAAGAAAACTGGACAACCACCTCAAGCAAGAGGATGTTGTGTGCAAAAAGTTGAAATAGTTAATTTTTAAATAATCTTTAAGTAATTAAAATTACTTAAGGTCTTATGAAAATACCTATTTCACTGAATTCATAGAAACAAATGTTTAGTCTCTTCAGGAGGCATTGCTTCCATTTCTTTGGTATAATCACACTCACTCCACTCATCTCTTCTCTTCTTAGTTATTTATATTTATTTCTTGTGCCATATTTATTTACTTATCAAAATGTTATTGAATGCCAGACGGTATGCCAAGAGCTAAGAATATCAAGTTGAAAAGAATATAACCCTATTTCCCATTAGTCACTTAATCTTTCTTAGGACAAATAACATAGTACCAATTTAGCTGATTGGTTCAAAATATAATTACACTAAAGCCTAATGAATTTAGACTGTTAATTAGCAAAAAATCATACTCAATTGGTAGTCCAAGCAGGCAACATAAAAGCAACGGGAGAAGGCTTTTAAAACAGAAAACACACACCATCAAAAAATCACTCCAAATATTTTAAAAACATGGACAAAAGAAAATCTGTTGATATTTTTGTTTGGAGCTATTCAGTCCATTTCTATAGCCTATCTCATGAATTTTTTAGAAAACCCTTCCCTTTGAACATTATAAGTTTTTTCATTTTTTCTGTATACATTTTTCCTGCTTCGGATTTTTTTTTAGTTTGGATAGTTTTTCCTGAGGTGAAGATAGGGCACTCCAGTGAGAACATTCCCCAGCGTCTCCGAGTAAATCGAGGTCTTTTAATGTGCAAAACATGTTCATACTTCTGAATGGCTCAGGGCATAATTAGAAAAACTCCAGGCTCTTCACCTGCACCATACACTATTTGAAAGGAAGTAAAATTTTCTCTTTTCGAACAAAATGCCTTTCCCAAGCCCAGTTTTATTGACAAGTATTTCAGGAGAGACAGCATGGGGAAAGGCTCCTTCCGCTCTCAAAGTCTCCCTGCACATCCGATCGCAGCGTAGCTGTGCAGACTTAATGCCCTCTTCACCCGGGGTAAATCTGAGAGACCAAGGCCCACTGCTCACCATGTGCCCTGGGGAAATTACACTTAGAGGGGGTTGCATGAGGCTAAGCTTCACGCCTAGGCCTCCAGCGTTGCCTGCTGTTACCCTGTTATACTCAATTTATACGACTGAATATTAAAAGAGAATAAGCCAGTCGTGTGTCTTCCACCTGGATGTTTCAGCAAACGCCATGGCTATTAATCACTTTGTAACTTCTCACTGCGCCAGCACGGAGACAGCTGCACCAGGTAACCTCAGATACGAGCCTTTCTACATGTTACTGTTAAATCGAAACCTGGCAGCTTGGAATGACTCCAGAACAGGACAGAACAAATCTGATTAGCAAAGGGGAAACTTGCACATTTGTTATGAGGTTTACAGATTCCTGTTTGAAAGACTTAACCAGCTCCCACCTTTTCTTGCCAGGAACATGCAAGAAGCTATTTTCAAAGGTATAGCAAAGAAGGCAGCATGTCTTAGAACTAGAGAGATCTGAGTCCAAGTTCAGGCTCTGCCACTTGTCAGCTTTCTGACCTTGTGACTGTTACCTAACGTTCTGTCACCCATAAAATGAGAAAAATAGAGAACACCACCACCATCTGTCAGGTTTATTGCAGGGCTCTCAACTTCAGCACTACTGACATTTGGGACTAAATAATCTCTTTCTTGTGGGGGCGGGGCTGTCCTGTGCACTGTAGAATATTTAGCAGCACCCCTGGCCCCTCCCCAGCCGTTATCAAAACCTCCAACCCAGCTATGACAACAGAAATGTGTCTGGAAGGCAAAACCATCACCATTTGAGAACCACGGGCTTATCGAGAGGATTAAGTTAACGGTATCTGCACTGCACTCTGCACTGCACTCGGCACTGCGCACTTCCCTCCCTCACACAGCATTCCATTGCTGCCTCTGCACGCCCAGCACGCGTGCCCCATTTGGTGGTGGGTCTGTCAGTCAAGATGCTCTGTCTCCGCTGGTTTAGGAGTGGACCTGTGACTGAAGTCAGGACATTTGGACCTTCTCTCTGGAATGTGGATGTCCACTGCAAGGACCCCAGGGGCCGTTGGTGCCGGTTAGTTTCAGTGGCCTCCTCTGCAGAGGGTGCTACTAGTCCCTGCTGCCCAGGCCCAGAGCTCTCTGCTTCATGGCCTCTCTAAGTCAGTTTCTGGGAGTTTGGGGAGTTTTCCAAATACACTCTTTTTGATTTTCAACTTCTTCCATGTGGCCTTTAAAATCTTCAGCAAAGGCATATTCTGTGACATAATTAGTCTCAGTGGCAAGACAACAAGATGACCTTGAAGGAGAAAAGCGGTTTTAGTAGATGGGGCTGTGGGTGGCTGCTTGGAAACAGGAGGCTTCATCTTGTGTTTTCTCTCTCCTCTCTATTCAAAAGCGGTCCAGCGTCACCAGGGAGCTGGTCAGAGATGCAGAACTTCGGGCTCCACCTAAACCCTAAACCCACTAAGATCCCAGGTGATTCTAATGAACATTCATTGGTTGAGGTGCTCCCGGAGAGAGACTAAGCTTAAAGGCAATCACATGACCTGTTTCCATAGGCTCCCTTTGCTTGGATGCTGGGCCATACAGAACCCACTGTGCCAGTAAGGAGACAGAGAAGGATGAGAAACAGACACTAATAAAAATATTTAATTCTTTCCAAAACGCTGGACACCTAGCCTCACTCATCCCTGTCCCTTCACTCAGGTACATTCATAGAAATATGTTACTATCTGAAACCTTGGACTGCTGTTTTCTAAACTGGGAGTCATAATTCATGTTTAGATCACAAAATCAATTCATAGATCATGGGCATTATTTTAAGTAACAAAAGAGACTAGACTAGCCCTGGTTGGTGTAGCTCAGTGGATTGAACATGGGCTGCGAACCAAAGGGTCACTGGTTCGATTCCCAGTCAGGGCACATGCCAGGGTTGCGGGCCAGATCCCCAGTGGGGGCCACATGAGAGGCAACCACACACTGATGTTTCTCTCCCTCCCTTCCTCTCTCTCTAAAAATAAATAAAATATTAAAAAAGAGAGAGAGACTAGACTAGAAATGAAAAAGCAAGCACCACTTACAGTAAGACAAGCAAGTATTATGTGTAAAACTTTGTTTTAAGAGTATGTGTGTGTGTGTGTTGAAGATGCTTTGATGTAAACCTATCCGGTTTTTTACTGCAGGGCCCTATCAAAAAGTTTGAAAATCACCATCTTTGACCTTTACCAAGAGTTGTCCCAAGAAAGAGCCATATAAAAATTGTTTCATTTTTCCATATTTTAGTTGTTAAAATGACAAAAGAATTATGTTATTGAGCTCCACGGTGGCCCCTCACAGATTATCGTTAGGATTTAGGCCTCCCCAAAGTTTGTCTCTTCAATTGGGGGAAGGAAACGGGAGAGCTAAGTCCACTGCTGGGAGGCCTGGGATTCAGTGTGAGCCCACAGTGAATTTTCTTGGTCAGGATTCAAGACTGAGACCTTTTCTATTTGACTTTACGTTGTCCATGTGAATGACTTTCAAGCGCTTCTCTGCCTGTCCTGTGTGTATACTCATGAACTGCACATCTCTTTTTTGGAAGCATTTGTAGCATAATCAAACAACCCAACATATAAAAGCTAATGCCCAGAGAACTCCATTGGTGCTCAAGCGAGAAGGCTGAGAAAGGAAATCAGGTAAAACTATGCCTGGGGGCTTTGTTTACCCCCTGCTGAGAAGACAGACTCTCCAATGTCAGAATCATCGAGCCTTTATTGAAGACTCATGACGTGCCCACCACTGTGTCAGGTTGGTGCTATGGAGACACTGGACATCAGAAGTGTCCAATGACGGGGATAGTGGATCCATTTCACAGAAGAGAAAACTGAAGCTCAGAGAGACTAAGTAGCTTTTCCACCTCCTAAGATCTGCACCAACCTGATTCAAAACTTGTCCTCTTAGCCGCTGTCCCATCCCGTCATCCTCATAACGCCGGCAGCAGGCATTCCTATCTCCCACCCTGCCACAGTCATAACAAGGAGTACACATTTCTCTCTTCCCATCAAGATGCTTAAGTACACAGCTGGCAATTATGGGTGATATTTATGACATAGCGCACAAGCCTGGTTTTATCTTTTTCAGTTCCCTTTGTTTACATATCAAATGGAACAGCATTCATCCTCTTCAAAGAGAAAATGAGAGGCAGTGATGTGGAATGAATCTTTCAGAGGTGGAGTTTGACTGTGAGTAAAATATTCCTTTAAATGAGAGTGTATGAGGACTGGTCACGTGCCTGTCATTTATGGCATCATGAGGTGCTCTATGCCATTAACTTTTAATTAACTCAATTAGATCAGAATGTCCGACACTGCAATGAGCACATATAAACACCCCTGTTGGTGTCATGTTAAATTAACGTCTGAATGGCAAATCCTCTTCTTGCGTTAATGGGTTTGCCACCCTGGCTCTGTTAATTGTCCCTGGCACCTACGTGTTGGTCACATCTGAGTGTGCTCAGTGCACACACAGCTCCAGAAAGACACAACTCATGTACCAAACCTCTCACAGCCTGCCTTTCTCTCATCCTGACTGGCAGCAGCAACACTGTTTTCAGCACTAAGGTCCCGCTGGCACTTTTTCTTCCCTAGCACAGCCACTAAAGTTGGCTAGATGCCTTCGAGTCTAATTTTTATTGGGGACATTAAGGAGGCTCATCTTTATAATCAGAAGCCAAGGCTATTAAAGCAGACCATTCTCAATAGGGTGTTGTACTTTCAAATAAGTACACCTTCTTTCGCCTGAAAATACTAGAGGTAAAAATGTTTTTTAATGGTCAGACTGGCCATGCTGCTGTAGAGCTTTGCTTTTCAGCTAAATCAACATCTTCACTCATCTTAATGAACATTATTAGTTCAATTCACTCCCTAACTCAGAAATAGCCTCCAAACGACCACCGATTTGTGCATGGTTATAAAGGCCCAGTTTAATTTATCATCTCACACATTTAATCAAGAGTATGCAATAATAAATCTTGGAAACGAGCACATTGCTGGTGTGTGGCCCCACTGGGGTTTGTCTTCCTAACAGATTCATGGAGGCTCCTTCCCCTGATAGGCTTCCTTTTGTAAACCGCTTACATCATGGATCCAACATTGGAAAACTAGGACCGACGGAGACAAAAAATTGAACCTAAAAGCTAAAGGGGTGGGGAAGGAAAAGATCAATATCCTTCAACCTTGGCCTTTGGGATCAGCTTAAATACTCCTTATATTTCTTATCTTATTATTTCACTTTTAGTAAGAGAAGAAAAATACAGATCAATTCTATTTAAGCAGAAGCTCTACGGGCTTCTCTGAATATGTCAGACACACGTTATTTTCCCTCCTCTGTCTTTGTACATTCTGTCCCTTTGTCCAGGAGCATTTTCATATTCATCCTGCTATTGGACCAGAAAATCAATGAGTCTAGATGCCAAAAAGGTGATTTCAAGGGTTTAAGCAAGGCACTGCCATCTGGACCAGCACAGCTCTTGCAGAAGGAGCCAAGTGGCAATCAAGTCTGCAAGGCACGGGAGCTGTTCTTTGCTGGGCATGATGGCAGAGACTTTGTCTTGTGGAGCAAATGCCAAATCATTGAATATGCTCATGAAGACATCTCCCAAAATTTAAAAGGTTCATCTTTACCTTTGGTAAAGCCATTTTCTAATTTTCTAATGCAAATACAACTATGCACCTTGCAACCAACCCCAGTTTAAAGCTGGGAAAGGGGTGGAGGCCTGGCTTTCTGAGGCATCTCTGCACTTTTCTTTTTTTTTTTTTTTAAGATTTTATTTAATTTTTAGAGAGAGGAGAAGGGAGGGAGAAAGAGCAATGTATGGTTGCCTTTCACATGGCCCTCATTGGGGACCTGGCCTGTAACCCAGGCATGTGCTCCGACTGGGAATCGAACCAGGACCCCCTGATTCCCAGCCCACGCTCAAGCCACTGAGCTACACCAGCCGGGCTGCACTTTTCTTTTTAATTGCAAAGCCCCCTGTCATGGCCACAAGTCCCCCTGTCATGGTCACAAGACCTGTGCTGAGAAAGTCTTAATGTGCCTGGACATGACATAATTAGTTTCAGTGACTGAATCCTCAGTCTTTTCAATAGTTAATTTCTTCTATAGTCAGTACTTTTTATTAACAATAATAGCAAGAGGTTTGGTGTGTTCCTGCTACTTCACTAACCATCTGTCATAGACACCTTGGGCAAAGAAGCTATGAAAAGCATGAGGGGCTCTCTGATCAGCTGCAAAAATAAAAAAAGGAAAGAGCTGGCTTCTTGCTTTTGGACAGATGAATTTTAGCATCTCACCCAGCATTTTCCCCTACCAGAGACATTTTTACAAGGAATTTAATTGATCCTATTAGACTTGGTATAGAAATCGCTTATCTTTATAGTTACAGTCAGCCAATAAGAGACGCTAGGTGAGTCACTTTTATTGTTGTTCTTAAATTGGAAGAAGCACAAAGAAGCTAAGCAAAATCCTGGAGAATTATTGAACAGATTAAAGGTTTGGGTTTTTTAAAAAGTTATTTATACCCCACATCAATCCACACTGGGTTTGAGGGAGCTTGCACAACTAAGCACAATAATGTGCAATTACAAGTAGATGAAAAGAAGAAACAGAAGAGAGAAGAAGGAGGGAGACGGACATTCATTCCATCCACAGATGAAGTTCTTATGCCGGAACCACAAATCAGCCAAAGTGAGAAGGGAAATATGGCTGGTACGTGACGCAAGTGGTTCACAGGATGGTGGTGAGAGAGAACACAGGGTGTTTATGAATGAGATTCCTGACTCGCAGATCATGAGGCTTTCGAGAGGATTCTGGCACTATAAACCCTAAATTCCATTTCAAGTAATGACTGAGGACTGGATGCCAGGTAGTGAGCTACAAACCTTCCCACGCTCTGTACAGCAGCCCATGACATATTTGCCGTCCCTGCCGCAGCTGGGGAGGCTAAGCCTCAAAGAAACGGTCTAACCTGCACAAGGGCACATGACTAATAACCAGCTGCAAAGACGCCAGCTCACTCCCACACTTCAGAGTTTTACTTCGCCTGCTTCCATTTTCGAATCAAGGGGAAACCAGGGTGTTCCTTCTTTGTCCTAGAAACTGGCCAGCTCCAGGGCCATTCACTCCCTTGGCCTCAGTGGGCTGGGTCTCCACCCTCAGGTTGATTCTGAGCATAACATTATTATCACAAAGGTTTGGGGGAGTTAAATTCCATTATACTCATACGTACTATACCTTTCCCTGTGTTGGACATAATACAAAGTACAGAATACCTTTAACAGTTTCTTAAATGTGCCCATCTATTACACAGAAGCACCTGCACATGTGCTCAGGCAGTTGCATATACTTAATGGCACATCTATGTGGAAATAACAGTAATAGCCATAACTAACATGCAAGATATTGGAGCAGGGCAGCAGCCTGCTCTGTCGCACCACAAAGAAATGACACTTGAAAGGGCAATGTGGCTTGTAAAGCCGCCTGAGGGGCAGGTAACCCCTGAGGTTGTCAGCTCTTCAAGGTCATCTGCTCAGCTCTGCTTTCACTGCTCTGACCTGGTTACAGCAAACACACAGGTATCCTATGGCCGATGCACTTGAGTCTCACAACATGACCTCGCAGCTCCCCGCCTTGAACACAGGCTGCCTCTTGCCTTGGTCAAGGTGACTAAGTGATAAGAAACTCAGGTGGATGAGGCAGCATTCTAGGGTCGCCGTCACATAACACTCTGAGTTCCCACGTGCACAATCCACGGAGAACGGGTCATCTCAGGCATGGCTACTGTCAGACACCTGGCTCGAGCAGCGGCGGAGAGCAAGCCCCCTCCAGCGACACTCTCACAGGAACCCTGTTACAGATCGTGGAATAGGAATGTAGCCTGAAGGATTTTGATATTTAAAAAGGCGACTTTAAAAACTAAATTTAAAGTTGGTCTGACACTTCTGGTATAAACTTGGTGCCAATTATTTTACCTCCAGGAAAACAACAATAACAATAATAAGAGTTACAGTTTTCACTTCTTTATGGAGTACTTACTCTGGCTAAGGACTGGACATGCATTACCTCGTTTCTCCTAGTACCATACAAGCTTGGTGTAATTACAAGACCTACTTTAACAACCAGGACTTAGAAGTTCAAGCAATTGAAATCTCCTGCCCAAGGACAGATTGGGATTTGAAAACTAGTCCACAAGACTCCTAAGCCCATTGTCACAACTCAGAACTCTTTACGCCAGGCACTGCTGACTTTGGGCTCAGGTAGCCCTCTCCTGCGGGAGCTGTCCTGTGCACTGCAGGATGGAGTGCTGAGTGGCATTCCTACACATTAGATGCCAGTAGCACTCCCTTCTCTGCTCATGACAACTGAAAATGTCTCCAGACACTGCAGAATGTCCCCCAGGGGAAGGGCGATCATTCTTACCCTAGGGTGAGCCTTAATCAATGTGCCGAACTTCCCACTGCTGCTGAAATGCCAATGTTCACCCCTCAGCTACATCACAGAACTGCTTCTTACACCCGATTTGGCTCAGCCTAAGTCCCCAACCGTTCTTAGCACAAGAAAAGATTTGCTTTAAAGAACAGGTGTAGTCCTAAAATGTCTTCCACAAACACCACTATATAATGGTTTTAAAATAATCATCCTTGCTTAATAAAATCTTATTTTCCCCACTTGCATTCATTAGGAAGTTATGGTCAGGATTCTATTAGCCATACTATCCTAATAAATATTTGCCTAAAGACGTGGCAAACGCATCAACAGATTAAAACTCTGTCTTCACATTTTAAAAATGCCACTCATATCCTAAAATAAAAAATACAGCTGCGGTGGGGAGGCTCACGTGCACGCTCGGTGCTGGAGCTTAGCGATGTAAGGGGGAATTGCAGGGCTGGGATAACATCAGAGCGTGAAGACCAGCCGTGGATCAGTCTGCGGTGCACCTAGCCTCGGAGGCTCTTCCTGGGGCTTAGAAAGAGGCTCACCCCCGGGTCTGCACGTTATAAAGCTTAGCTAGATGAAGGGGCTGTGCCTTTCTTTGTGAGGACTGCCCTCAGGCAGCGCCACCTCCACTGCCCCAGCCAGGCACCTTGCAGCAGTGCCCTGATGCTACCACAGAATATGCCTGCTGGTCTGATGAAACAATGCCTCTGGCTGCCATCTGGAGGGGGTCACCAAGGTGGGAGACAGTTTCTGTTCCCTAGTACAGCCATCTGCAACTCAGAGGCCTGACCTCTCAGTGAAGATCCTAGACACAGGGGACCCACCTCCCCCAGGTTGGGCCCAGCCCCTCACTGACTCCTGATGCTCAGAATTGAGACACATCTTGTCTGGACCCACCAGTGAGAAGGCACAAGAGACAAGGGTCCCAAGGCCGTGTAGTTCAAAGTCTCAGCTTTAGAGATAGACATCGTAAAACCAATTTGGTTCTACCTACCACTTGGATGACTGGGCCAGTCCTTTAATCTTTAAGAGCCTCAGTTTTCTCCTTTGTAAAATAGACTAATGTTAGAATCCATGTCAGAAGAATCTTGCAAGGATTAAATGAGATAACTCATGTAGTATACTTGACACAGTGCCTCATACCTGGTAAAGCACTCAAATGAATAGAGCTATTATACGTTCATGAAACTTTTATTTTGAAATGATTGTGTAGATCCACATGTAGCTGTGAGAATACAGAGAAGTGCTGCACACCTTTCCTCAGTTCCCCCAATGATAACGCCCTGCAAAAACTGTGACACAATGTTACAACCTGGATATTGACATGGATATCGTCAAAATATAGGACAGTCCTTTTACCACCAGGATCCCAATTGTGCTATTATTTTCATTATTTTCCAAAGTTAGCATCGTTGTTGAATATGCTGGGGACAGCTGGCCGGAGTGGGACTGGGCAGGGAAAAAACATTTACTACATGACAGAGACGAGAAACCATACTTTTAAAGTCTCTTCCCTTCCCATTTGTATGCAGATAATGCATACTGCCATATAATGCAATGCACCTGTTTCAGAAGCCACAGTGAAACCCAAGTTACCACGTATTAGCATAACAATACTACTGATTTCACAAGAAAGGACATAAGTCAGTCCTGTAACACTTGATGACAGAAATAGTGCAGTTCAGAATGCCTTCCTTTAAAGAGACTCCTGAGCACACACAGAAGTTAGAAATGTTTCTATACTGCTTGGAGCCCTCCCTCATGCACTTAAGAACCTTCAGGACCCTATTATCTGGGCCCTGTTCACCTCTTGGATTTGTTTGCTCACCAATCCCACCTCCCTCGCTTCACTTCCACCACTACCGTCACTTCCCTTCTTGACCATTTCAAATCTGTCTTGGTCACAGGGCCTTTGCCCCAGCTGTTCCTTCAGCTGGACATGCTCATTGGAGAGCTCTGCGTGGCTGGCTCCTTACCAAACCTCCCTCTCGGCTCACATGCCTCCCATGTCAGTCCACCCCAGGTAAACAGAGCCCCTGCCCACATGCTTCACCCTTCCTGTCCTGTCACTTCCTTTCACTGTCGGCGCTCCTCACCACCTGACATTCTGGTTTTATTTGGCTCCTTGTTTATCTCGTCTCTTCCAATTAAAGAATGCCTGTCTTCTTCACCCCTTCATTCTCAACACTTGGAACAGTGATTGGCATAAATTAAGTGTTCTTTGAAGGTTTGTTAAATTAACGAATGAAAAACTACCAATGAGGAAAATTACTTTTCGAATGCTCATCAGATAGCAACAAGATTTTGTTTTTGATGGTGGCAATTCTAATATTTCTTCAGACTTATGAAAAACCTAAACTAGACAAAACATTTTATCTTGAAGGTAGTGGTAATTGACAACTACTGTCACACTGACTCCCCCAGGGTAAAGTCATTTGGCTGGAGGGTTTGCTACTAAAGGTTTCAGGTAACCTGAGTAACACGACCTACCTTATCTCTTAACACATCCCTTTTGCAAAGAAACAACTACTTATCTGGTCATTTACAGTGCTCTGTGGTTTTGCTTTTTTTTTTTTTGGTTAGGGGAGGGGGCCAGGGGAGGTTGTTAACCAAGCATTTATAGGAAAAAATCTGGAATTAAAATGTTATTCAGTTAACAGGCGTGGATCTTTTAGAAAGTTTTCATCTAAATAGGAAAGTGAACCTTTTTGTAGATGATCTCCAACACCATTTCATAGTTTCCAATTGCTACTTGTTTTGAGAATGCAAAATTTGTAAAATCCAGTCTATCACAATTCCCAGTACCATTGACTTGGAATGGACACGGTTTAGAGACAGAGATATCTGTGAGACAAATACCCCTGACTAGCTTCCACTACAAACACACGTAGATGACGTGGGCCTGTCCTTGGTCACATGGTGTTGAGCCTTGGTTTTCCTTTGGGTTTGTTTGATTCTCTGAGTGTTCGTTTGCCTCACCTGTAAGTTGGCCATAATGATGGAACCTCTCTCGTATGGTTGTTCTGAGGATTAAATGAGATAAATTGATAAAGCTTTAACAGAATGCTTCGAACAGAGTAAGTTAATGTCATTACTGATGTACGGAACATTATATAAGTTTGGTAAGGGCAGGGGTATGCTTAACAACAAGCTCTTTGAAAAAATAAAAAGGCCCTGGTTTGTAATGTTTGCCCACTGCCATGGTGCCAACACTCCTGCCATAGCTGATGCCAAGCTACAAACGCTACACATGAAATTGGAAAAAGATTCTGACAATTATTTCAGGAGAGCCGGTATTAGCTGGCTCCGGCACACCAACCACTGCATTAGAGAGTATAATGTCTCCTTTGCCTGGCCAATGAATCTGAAAACCAGGTTATGTATGACACACAACTTGCTAAAGGGAATCGAATGCTGGGCCTCACTCAAGGAAAGCTAAGGTCAAGGTCCAGGCACAGACAATTGGTGTGTCAGTAGGATAGCTCTAGGAGATGTCTCTGAGGTAACCTGGATTTGGAAGCATATTTTTTCTCCATTCAAAACTATTCATTGAGGGTCATATAGAGACCACCATTTCCAGTCTAGTCCTTGAGGACAAAGAAATGAAATGAGGGAATACTAACTCAAAGAATAAACATTAGCAGATTCTTTGCTAGAATTAAAGGCACAAGATAAATGTTGAGTTCAGTTTTGGGACACACCAAGGGGAAGACGGCAGAAGTTTACATGAGGGTGATATATGCAAGTAGTTCAGAATGCCGGATTTTAGGAGAGAGCTCTGGGCTGGACAGGGAAGTTCCCTGCATAGAGTGATGGGTGAAGCTATGGGTTTGGCTAAGATCAGAATGCAGAAATAGAAAAAGTGAGGGGAAGAAACTTGGGGAAGCCTTCATTCAAGATTAGGAGAGAAGTTCATGAATGCTTTTGAGGAACAGTTAGAAGAGACAGAAAGGCTAGTCTGGAAAGATAGTGTCAGAGCCCAAGAGAAAAGGGGTTTCATACATTGTATGAATTCTGTTGATCTACCAACTTGCTGATGATGTTTTTAGCCTTACTTTCATTTTAAGTTATTGACCTTGTGGGATAATTTTTAGTGTGATACAATCACACCCGCATTTAATAGCACTTCCCGCTGCAGATCTAGGTGAGGTCCTTGATAAGCTCCCCAGAGCATAGAAAAATGTGTGAATAGCTGCACATGTACATCCTGAAGAACACAGCCCCGAGTTTAGGAGTTTTATTTGTCCCTTCTTCTTTCTTTTTCAAACCTGCACGCACACACGCACAAGGTTCTCTCCCGTCCCCTCTCCCTCTTTCTGTTCCCTATCATAGCTCTCCCTCCTCTTGTCCCTGCTGATGGTGGCCATCTGGGGCTGAGAGTGGAACAAAGCCAGTGGGTGTCACAGTGCTCGACTCCCGCCACCATCTCATCAGCACCCCTGATCAGCAGGCCCCTCAGAAATCGGAAAACATCGCCCTTCCCCTCCACGTTCATCTTGCCTTTTCACCCTCCTCGTTCTACTTCCTCTACCCAAGAGCCTGGGGTCCCCCAGACTTCAGAAAGAAAGCTGTAGAGACAGCAGAATAAAGGCCTAGAATATGCTGGTGACATTTCAAGATCAGCGGGTCTCTTTAAGAATTACCTATCCTTTGGAAGCATATTTTATTATTTGCCATTCCAGGGAGTACATTTTGACCTCTTGGTTTCTGGATTTGCTATTGAAACATTGTTTGATTTGCGCACTGAAAGGATTTAGAATTATGGGTGGGATGGATACCATAAATGACGAAAGCCAATTTCTGAATGTCAAATTAAATTTAAAATAAACTAAATAGTGAAAAATGATACAGGTAATAACTTCACATTGTTTTCCAGGCTTGATGGAAAATCTGAAAATAACCCCAGAGGAAAAAAAAAAACAGTAAGCCCAGTATGTCAAGGTGATTTAATTCAGGGCGGTGGTGTGTGTGTGTGAGGGGCATGCCCAAAGCTAAATGGCACATACGTTTAACAAATGTTTTATGGGAACTATGCCAAAAACTGTGTTCATTTTTATAAAGTAAAAATGATGATAACATGGACTCCATCCGTAAGATGTCCAGAACAAAAAGGAAGGAGAGTGATCGGGTCACCACACAAGGGTGAGGTATGTGCCACAGGGAAGATATGAAGCTGGACCCTCATCAAAGTCATCTTCAACTTCTCCAGCTCTTCGCAAGTCAACCATTGTGATCCCCACCTGGAAGCTTATTCTCCCCAAATTCCAAGTAAATTGTATCTGGTACAGAAAATGTATCCACAGCGTATTAAGCCCTCCTTCCAGTGGGCTTCCATTAAATGACCTGCCAGAACTTTTTCTCTCCTTTAAAAAAAAACAAACAAACAAACAAAAAAAAACAAGTCTGTGAACTGTCTCTCCCTTCTTTCTGAGATGTCAGAGATCAAACAATCTCCAATTCTAAAATTCACAGGATCCCTCTGTCTAGAACTACAGACCTGACTTAAACATCCTACATCCATTTTCACCCCTTCCACAACTCAAATCAAATGTCCTTCCTCGTTTATGCCAATCATCATCCAGGATGCTGAAACCATTCCAATTCCCCATTAGAAATGGATGGATAAAGGCACTGAGGGAGGAATGTGCATTAAGAAAATGATGAGCAGTTGGCATGGCAGGAGCAGACACAAAATATCTGGAAGGACCATAGGAGCTGAGAGGGTTGAAGAAGGAAGCAGATGGCAAAGGTCTATGTCCCATCTGTACTTAGCCAAAGTCAACGAAGAAGCACTGATGATTTAACTTAGGGAGTGATCAGATCCAGTGTAAGCCTCTGGCAGTAACATTAGGGAAAAGTACAGACAGGTGTTTCAGAGCGAAAGCAGAGAGTCTCATCTCTTCCAGGGAGTCATAATAAAAATCAGAACTGAGAAAGTTGTGCTGAGAATGGAGCCAAAGAACTGATGGAAACTATGGGTTTCATAGATCAAACCAATAGGAATTTGTCATTGCTCCTGAAAATATACATTCTAGAAGAAAAACAACAACACAAACAAATGGAGGTGAATGAACCACGGAGAAGCGTAGAGATGAAGAGAATGCCAGGCCAAGGGTGGGGTTAAGAGGTTTCCGAATCTCAGGGAGTGCAGAAGTCTGCAGCAAAGCAGAGAATCAAAATGAGGCTGCTGATGAGGATAAGATAAGGAATGTGGTACTTGCAAATGCAGATAGAAGGAAAAGTCAGGGAAGAAAATAATAAAATACCACTCAGATGGGAAAATGGTAATTTACTAACAGAAAAAAAAATAATGACTCTTTCAAGAATTCAAATAAAAATCGCCCACTGGAGAGTCTGCAAAGCTCCCTCTTAGAAATGTTAACAGGAGTCAGGTCCCTGATTATCAACGATTCTGAAACTAAAGCATTTGGAGAAAGAATAAATTCTAGTCCATATACTTAACTATATAAAAAGCCTATTCTAAAATCTTGATTGTAACAGTAAACAAGAACTAATTCAGGTTTAGGCCAAAAAACCAAAACAAAACAAAAACAAACAAACAAACAAAAAAACAAAAAAACACACACCAAACTTCCAGGTCATACAGGATACAACACTGGATAATGTGCCTTGCATGGATAAACAATTTGAATTTATGTTTCCAATAAAAAAGCTAATTATTTATTTAACAGATGATCCCTGATTATAGGTTTGTAAAGACCATGACTAATAATTGTAAGTCTCAATGAATTTCTCAGATTCTACATTCCAAGGAGGCCAGTGCAGCTTTGGTATTTTTCTCATACTACCCCGGATCAATGTGTAGACATTAAATTAATAACCATCCATCAGTGCTGATGTGGAAAGTAAGATAAATTTTAAAATTATCTTGTTCTGCAATAGATTTTGCCAGTGTTTGACCTTAAATTTAATAGGATTGATGTCCTCTTCCCACCAACACCTCTTGTATCGTCCCTGCAAAGCAGAAATCTTTCAAGATACTTGGCTGGGGGGCGATGGGGGTTACCTTCTATGGCGTAACGAGACTATTAGACTCCAGAAGTTAAGAAACCAGCTTAACTCTGGTCAATTCAGGTTTGTCATACTTGATTGTGTCTACCTGTCTTTCTGTCTGTCTATCTATCTATCACAGCCTTTAATCTGGCCTGGCCAATGAGGCATGAGGGCACAGCAGCCCTGAGTCAGCTATCCCTAGAAAGTCCTGCTTTCCAGGTTGGCTCTTGGTTGGCATTTGGGAATTTAGATTTTGGGATGGTTCCCACTATTCCCTAGTTGGGGGAGTGGCTCACTGTGCCTAACCTGTTTGTACAAAAATATATATGGTTAATGCCAAACAGCTGCTTTCTTTCCAGAATTTTGGAATTTTACTATAATGAGCAGGGGTACCTAGGTGATCAGCACCCAATACACATTCTAGGCCCCAAGTCCCCAATGAGCTTCCCAGTAGACAGTTCACACATTGCTACAACCCATTGTTGGGGGAATTAAGCACACCCTCCATGGCTCCATTAGAAAAGGACCCTCGGGAGCTCACACCTGGTTTCCTCTGTACTTCAGCCCCTGCAGTTTTTTCCTGTGCTGATTTTGCTTTGTATCTTTTCACTGCAATAAATCTTAGCCATGAGTATGATTATGTGCTGAGTCCAGGAATTCTCCTAGAGAATTATCAGGATTGGGCTTGGCCTTGGGGACCCCTCACATGCACAGCATCCATCAACATTTTGCCAGAAATAGTACTCTGAGAATGCACTCAGGTACCTGTGCTCAACAACACAGATTAATTAAGAAAATGTATGTAAAATACAGAGCACAGCCATTGGCAGATAAGATGGGCTCTATAAATAGTAGTCATTAATATTGTTATTCCAACATTCTTATTAATAGTAATTCAAAAAAAATATGAGTCTTCTTTGCCACATCTTTAAATATCAGCTGTGTGCTCTGCACCCTGCTTCGCACACAGTAACCACTCACTAGATGCTTGTTAAGTGAATTATTGGGCCTTTATTTACAAAGTGCTGTGCCAACACAGTAAAGGCCATTTAAAGCGTGCTGTCTCAGCTCTCTCAGAGCTCACAAATCTAAAACAAACACTCTCAGTAAAGACAGAGCTGCAGATGAAAATACAGACAGAAAACTCGACAATAAAAAACAAAGGGATGCAGAAAAAGAGAATGGTCAATGTCCTTTCACCAAACAGAAAGCGTGGCATTTATGTATGTTTCTAGTCTCGGAGGCAGGAGTGTGGATGGACTTCAGATTCCTCCGTTTCTGTAGATGTCAATTAGGTGGTCCCACGAAAGCCTTTCCTATAGAACTGATAAACCCATATGGGAGAAGGCGTCACAGTGGATGAAGACAAACACATTTGAAAGGGTGATGATGTACTTCCAGAAAGAAATCTAAATCTAAGCCAGTTGGATAAATTGTTTGTTCAATAGATTTCTTGTTCCAGTAAAATTTTACCTGCACTGAGGCTATGGCCCCGCAGACGAACTGACCATAAGTATAATTACCTTAGGTTCCAGCTTGCCCAGGACGAGGCTCCACCAATTACTAACCATGTGTTGGGTAAAGCTTCTTAACCTGTCAGGGGTTCAGTTTCCTCAACAGTCAAATCAAAGTAATAACAGTATATACCTCACAGGGTTCTCATAAAGGGTCAGAAAAGCTGTCCAGATAGCATCAGGTGCCTAGCACGTGCTTGAAAATACTGTTTTTGAGAGTACTTCCGTCTGAGCCAGGGAAGATGAGACTTCACTTAGCCAGAACAAGTGTGCAAGAGGCATGTGTGTCTGTTTCCCAAGAAAGACGATGTCAGTTGGCTATGCTTCTCTTTCCTGTTGATCTGGAGGCAGCCTCCAAATCTTCTTCAACATAGGTCTTTGTTTTGGACTGAATTGTGTTGCTGAATTTCCTATGTTGAAGTGTTACCCCCCCCCAACATTAATGTATTGTATTTGGAGACTTTAAAGGGGTAATTAAGGTTCAATAAGGTTGTAAGGGGTGGGTCTTCAATCCCATATGACCCGTGCCCTTATAAAAAGAGGAAGAGACCCCAGGGATGCACCCATAGTGAGAGGCCATGTGAGGACACAGCAAGAAGACCAAGCTTGCAAACGAAGGAGAGTCCTCAGGAGAAATCAAACATGTAGACACCTTGATCTTGTACTTCTGGCCTCCAGAACCGTGAGAAAATATGTGTCCGTGGTTTAAGCCCCCGGTCTGTGGGATTTTGCTATGGCAGCCTGAGCTGACTCCAATAGTCTCCAATAGGAAGAAGACAGTTCCCTAATACCACACTTTCCGGGAGTTCTCCCAAGTCCTGCTACCATCCCTGAGGTGGGGACCTCTGCCTGTCCCATGGGGATCCTCTACTACTGACCTAACGCCCTAAAGCTGCCGTGGATTTTGTGACTGACACTGGCTGGCTCACTCTGCCTGGGCCTCTACAACACCCAATACATCCAGCCCATCCTGAAAGGACCATTTGCCTCCTCGAAACATAATTCATTTAGAAAACCCTGGTTTGGGTTTACATTGGCTGAAAATCAGAGAATTTGGGGGGAAATCTTTAAGCACCAGAAGATGACCAACTTAGTTTTGTAATGGCTTCTCCATATGGCATGAGGTTCTTCTGGGTCCCCATCCCTCCCAGTCATCCCCACTTCAGTAAATGGCAATCTGCCCTTCCTTTTGGCTCAAAAGTCTCCTAATCGCCTCTTCTTTCACACCCTACATGTAATCCAGCAGCAAGTAACGTTGCCTCTTCAAGACATGTCTCACATCCAACTCCTTCTTGTCACCTCCACCTTGGCCACTTTAATCTGAGCTCCACTCTCTCTCACCTGGTTTACTGCTACAGCCTCCTGCCGGCTCTCTGCTTCCACTGCAGCCCCTCACTCTACTTCCCACAGCCCTGCCAGGAATCCTGGAGAAGCACATGCCAGATAGCATCCTGCCTCTGCTCATAGCCTTCGGTGCTTCCCATTTCTTTCAGAAGCCAGAGGCCATACAAAGGCCTACATGGTCCTGCATGATCTACCTCCTCCCCCTCCTGTCTTCTTTCAACAAATCAAGCTCACTTCCACCCCAGGGCCTTTGCACCTGCTGTCAGGGCTGTTAAGAAGTGGTCCAGGCCCTGGGGAAAAAACCGGGGCACACTAACAGAGGTGGAACTGCTAAAATATTTCTATGGGGTGTTCTTTCCCAGACTGTACGACCTTGTCCTTTTTAACACTCTCTTTCCCCAACCTGGCTGCTGTTCAGCTGTGTGGTTCTCTTTCCCTCCAGATATCTGCACAGCTGCCCTCCTTCTGTTTCATCAGGTCTCTGCTTAAATGTGCCCTTTTCACAGAGACCAGCTCAGGCCATCATGCATTAAATAAGATATTTCTCCCCTCTTCCTTTCCCCATCCTCCTCAGCCTTTTTAATTTTACTCAGGGGATTTTATCATTACCTGCTTGCTCTCCTGCCATACATTCCCTGAGAGCAAGGACTCTGGGTCACTGCTTAGTGCTTTGAACGGTATCTGACAGGTAGTAGGAGCTGAATAATTACCTGTTGAATTAATGAGTGTGTGAACAAGTGAATAAGTGGGGCAGGTGGAAAAGATAAATACACTTCAAACAAACTCACCCACAGGAAGTAGAGTGACTGGAATGATGACATATCTTTGGTCCTTTTGACCTGCTGGGAACCCCAGAACACTTGGGAAAGGGTCACAGTTATAGGAAGCTGCAAGAGTTAGCCAGCTTGATGCCCCAGCTTGATGCGCCACAAAACAAGACCGTCCTGGGGTCATGGTGTTGATGATGGGCTTCACATCTAGCCATGACAAGTGGTTCTTTTGCAGATTAAAAAATATTAATTGCCTTTGGTATTCATTCTGTGTTTAGAAAGGGCTTTCTCTTCTCCCCATGCACATGAGTGGCAAAGCACTAGCTTAATTTCCTCTTCCCATTCATCTTTTTTATTTCTGACTTGAGGAGCTAACCCTGCTGCTCTCCCTCTGCAGTAGTAACTTATAACTGAACTACTGCTGATCTCTCACATTAATGAAATTTCACTCTATTTCTCTTAAGAATGACATGGGCAGGCCTGTTAAACAGCCAGTGTGACAAGACAGGTGCTATGTTTGGAATGGGAGGTGAAGCATTAGCCCCCAGACCTGCACTGATTCTCGGCTCCTTATAAGCTTTCCTTGAGAAAGCAGCGGAGATGCTAGCAATCACAAACACAGGGCATTTTGCAATGGCTGATTCATCTCTCAGACCTGAATAAATGATTCACTCCAGGCCCCAATTCTGCTCATAGCCCAGAGGTGAGGATGACGGAATGCATGTGTTCTTTACAACTAAAGTTAGAATGAAAGAAGACTGTCTTCATCTATCTATGCTGGGCCTATTTCGCTATGACTCACAGGCAACTTTATATAGAAAGGAGAAGAAAGCATTCAAAAGGAGATGTTCAGTATCTTAAAACATGAATCAAGATTGTTGAATAAATAGTGTGCTTGAAAGATTCCACTCAATCAGAACCTTCAGGTGGCTGAGATGACAGAGCCCAGGGTCTTCTCTGCTGGTCCAGCACAGAACCTACCTAGAACCAACCCAGGCAAAAGACAAAGACCGCTGTGGAGACAGAACCCACTCACATGTTTTCTTAGGATTTCAACTCCTATAGAAATCCCATCTCAACGCAGAACAGAGCAGTTCAAACTTAATGGACCAGCTTATGGGAGAAAATACGACCCAGTGCTCAATCCCTACCACATTCTCCAGATGGAGAGGAACTTCATAATCAGGATTCCAAGGGGAGGGACCACAGTGGAACAGCAAGCTGATGGACTTTGACATTGGAATACATGGAAAGAAATTCCCATATTCCTCTGCCCCTGGTTATACAACCCTGAGCATCGTTATTTCACCTCTCCAAGCCTCATTTCTTTATTTTTATTTAAAGGTTTTATTTATTTATTTTTAGAGAGAAGAGAAGGGAGGGAGAAAGAGCAATGTATGGTTGCCTCTCACATGGCCCTCACAGTGGACCTGGCCTGCAACCCAGGCATGTGCCCTGACCGGGAATTGAACCGGGACCCGTTGGTTCCCAGCCCGCGCTCAATCCACTGAGCTATACCAGCCAGGGCTCTCCAAGCCTCATTTCTTTAAAGCACCACCCACCATGTAAAGCATAGATGGATTACCAATATCAGAAGACATACTTAATGCTTACTGAAGCACTATTACATGCCCAGTTCTGTGCATGTAACATGCAATATCTCATTTCATCTTGACAACAGCTCTAGGAAGTAGGTCCTCACATGTCTTTCTTTTTACAGATGTGGAAACTAAGGCTCACAGATTAAGCAATTTGCCCCAAATGATAAAGCTAATGAGAGGGAAAGCTAATATTAGAACATGGACCTGTGTGATGCTAAAGATGGCACTTCATCCATGACTTCCTAGGCCTGCACCTTCCAAAACTATAGTCACCAGTCATGTGAGTACTCAAACTTAAACAAAATTAAGGAAAGTAAAACAATCAGTTTCATAGTTGCATTAGCCATAGTTTGGCACTCAGTAGCCACCATATTGGACTGCCCTGCATGGGACAGTGCAGATACAGAGCGTGTCCGTCATTGCGGGGAGTTCTATTGGGCCACAGTGGTCTAGTCCTTCTCTGAAATAAAAGTGCTGATGTGTAGGAGGCATTAATGTGTGAGGTTTAACAATGTCAGAACAGAACTGAGTTGGTTCCACAGTCTAGCTCCTCTAGGCTTGGTCACAGGGGTTGATCCAGCTTGTGGAGAAGCTGATGGCCATGCAATTTGGGGATCCTCTTAAATTAGAATAAAATTCACATACAATAGAGGGATCAGGGCTTCAGAAGGGGCCATTCCAAATAAAGTGCCCTGAATGTTCAGCTTCTGCTGTTTCGCAGTCGCTTGCTTCTGCCTCAGGAACGAGGACACACACTTGGGTCACCAGGCCAGAGTCATTAACGTATTGCGTGGGGTGGGGGCCCGGCCCGTTTTCTGCTGAGGTGCAGATACTACTCTGCTGCCTTCCCTCAGTGGCCACTCTGGTGTCCTGAACATCTCTGGGCTAGAATCTCCTCAGATTGCTGTCAGACACGGGCAGTTTCCGTGCTGCCACAGAGAATGTGCGGCATCTCCTTGGTTTCCCCACTCCTCTCTGCCCTTCCCTTGCCCAGCTCATCCTTCCACCTGGGTCTCCTGTCCTGTCACTCTGCCCTCCCTCATTATTTTTTATTTTTCATGACTTTTAAAAAATGGAGGTGAAATTCACATACCATAAAACTAGCCATTTTAAAGTGAACCATTCAAGGGCATTTGGTGTTTCACAATATGCAACCGCCACCTCTGTCTAGTTCCAAAACGTCTCTACCACCCCAAACGAAACTGTGTACCCATCAGCAGTCGCTTCCCGTTCTCTTCCTACCCCAGCCCCTGGAAGCCAGTAATAAACTTTCTGTCCCCATGAATTTACCTCTTCTGGATATTTTCTATCAGTGGATTCAGATATTACATAACCTTCTGTGTCTGGCTTCTTTCCCTCAGCATACTGTTTTGGAGAGTCATCCATATTGTAGCATGGATCAGTACTTTGTTCCTTTTTATGCCTGAACACTATTGTATGGATGGACCACCTCTGTCTATCCATTTATCAGCCCACGGACTCCCTTACCTTTATATTAGCTGAAATGACCAGAAGTCGGAGGAAGTCAATGCCAAACCCTCTCCACAACCATCGTTCCAGAATGGCTGACCATGGGCTTCTCAGGAAGGCATGTTGGCACCCAGCAGGCATCTTCACACTGACTGTTTCTTTCTGGTCTCATTAATTAAATTTTTCTCACCAACATTATCTAAAGTGTGATTTCTATAATGGTTAATATTTCTTACAGGATAATGTTGATTAAAAGGTTTGTGTTTAAGTGTGGAATATGTTGGCTTAAATAGGTTTCTCAACTGCAGTTTTTAAAAATATCTTATTGTGTCAAATGTGCACTGGGAATTTCAAAGAAGCAATTACAGTTTCCAAGATTTCCCAAGTGTTCATGTTTTCCAAATACTCCTGAGGGAGCACAGAGTTCCTTTTGGTGTGAGTGCACATGCTGAGGGGCATCTCTCAGTTCTTATGTTTCCCAGAGAGACTTTGGAAACGCTATTCTATATTAATATCTATATCCTTTTTAGGTCCATTTAATTGCGGGGGGCAGGAGCCCACAAATCACAGAGGTTGGTGCTTCTAGTGGGCTTAAAATAGTTATGTTTGGAATCACAAGTTAAATATCTTAAATGCATTTAAATGCAAATCATTCCTAAATTAATCATATAAACTATAGAAAATGTCATGAGTTAAAATTGCAGTCGAATGGTAACAACTCATAATGTAACACAATGTCTGTTAGGAAAATATCTGAATCTGTCAGCAGTTCATAGCAAACACGTTTGAGGATCTCAAAGGCAGAGAGTTATAGGAAAAGCACCTTTGCGAAATGTACATTACAGTGTATATTCTTAGTATATACATACATATATATGTAAACACTTAAAATATAATCTGCTTAAGTGTGCTGTATGGTTGGAAATTGTATTTCCGAATAATATCTACATAATTTTCAATAAAAATAAACTTGCAGTAAATTATCTAGATCTTAAGGTACCAAAGACAAATGGCCTTTGCTGGAATTAGTTCTCCCTCAGGACTAGGAAAATGGAATTTGTCTTCTGCAGTGAGAAGAAAAAAATTAAAAAACACCACACAATAAAAAAAAAAGAGCATCGGTGAGTTCTGCTAGGATCACATTACTCCTGTTTCTCACAATGAAGGGGAGTCTCCAGCCAGGCGGAGCCCCGATGTGCCAAGACTCCACAGAATGGAGTTTGGCTGGTGAAGTCAGGACTTGGTCGGATGGACGTTCCCAGGTGTGAGCGCACAGAGCTCCCAGCTACCCTACAGGGTGGGTTTGACTTTCCTCGTTTACACCAGGGTTCCTTGGCAGCAGCGCTATTGGCATTTGGGGCTGGGTGGTTCTCTGGGTTCTTTGTGGTGTGGGCAGTCCTGGGAATTGTAGGATGTCTATAGCACCCCTGGGCTCCACCCTCTGGATGTTAGCAGCACCCTCCCCCAGTCCTGACAACCGAAACTGTCTCCCAACATTGCCAGCTACCTCCTGGGGGCCAATGTCACTCTTCCTTGAGAGCTACTCGTTCACAGTGAGCAAACTAAGCATTTGAACGCTGTGTGGAGCCTGGTCTCTGAGGGAGGAGGCAATGGGTTTGTCACCCAGGTTACATCTGCCAGCAACGTAACCTGCCTCCTGACACTTCCCTATACTTCATTTCCTCACATGAAAAATGCACAAAAATGATCTCTACCTTCAAGGTTCTCAGGAGCATAAGCTCCTGAGGGGGCAGCACATGTGTTCCATTCATTTTCAAATCCCTTAGGCCTGGAGCCATGTGCCTGGAATGCCAGTGGGCACTTAAATTTGAAGAGACTGCCCAGGAAAAGCACATGATCTGAGTCTGACACAGTCAGTGTGCGGTCAGTCTTGGCTGTGGCTATTTTGTATAAGTTGCACTGGGGCAGGAGCCTAGATTTGGAGCTGTCTGGGGCCAATGCCCGGTACTATTCTCTAAAGTGAAGACTAGTTCAAGGTCAGGACCAGGTATGCTGGTTGGTACCTGCCTACTTAAGCTATGTAATCAATACCCTACCCAGTCCCCCATCTCTCTAGTGGATAAAGGGCCTCAGAGAAGGTCATTATATTTGGGGCTCACTTCATGCTAAGTGAGGGATCCACGTAGTTATGGATCCGAGACAGCTCCAAACAGAGATGAAAATCACGTGTCCAACCACTCCCTGATTCTCACTGAGTCTACAGAAAATGATCGTTATGGCACTAAGGGAAATGAGGAAAGTGTGAAAGAGGCCTGGCCATTTGTGCTCTGGTAAAAAAACAAACACACATGAGAAAGATGACAAGCTCCTTCCAGCCCTTAAGAGAAAGCCAGTGAGGATCCGGTGAGAGTTACTTCCCTCTCTGGTTATCACCCTATTCACAGCCAACAGGAGAGGGGAGCCCCTTGCTCACACTGCTGACCACACCACCATCCCTAGGTTCTAGAGGCGACTGTAGCTGGGATCTAAGGTTAAGATCATCTATTGCTTACCAGCTGTGTGACCTTGCATAACTTACTCTGTGCCTCTATTTCCTCATCTATAAAAGGTGGTGTGGGATAGGTAGAATGATGGCCCCCAAAGATGTCCACATCCTAATGCACACAACCTGTGAATATGCTAGGCCACATGGCAAAAAGAAATTAACATTGTAGATAGAATTAAGGTTGCTCATCAGCTGAATTTACAATGAGGGGATTATCCTGAATTATCCAGCAGGGTCCCATGTAATCATAGAGCCCTTAAAATCGGGACAGGAAATGGGTAGAGGGAACCAGAAAGATATCAGTGTCAATGTCAGTGTCAGCTCACCATGGCTGACTTTGAAGATAGAGGAAGAGGTCATAAGCCAAGGACTATGAGTGGCCTAGAACCTGGAAAAGGACAGGAAACTAATTCTCTCCCCAGCCTCCAGAGGAACCAGCCCTGCCTGTTGATACTTTGATTTTAGCCCAGTTAGTCCCATATTTGACTGCTGATCTCCAGAACAATAACAAATTTTTGTTGTTTTAAGCTACCAAGTTTATGATCATTTATTATGGCAGAAATAGTAAACTATTAAAGGTACCTAACTCATTGAGTCAATGTAAGAATTAGTGAGATGCTGTCTACAAAGGGCTGAGCAAAACCCATAAAGCGTTACTCTTACCATTTTGTTATTGTGTTATTCAGGGTAAGGGTCAGGTGTAGCCCACAGGCAGGGCAGCCCACATGGGTAGCTCAGGCCTGCACCCCGCTTCCTGAGCAATGCTCTGCAGGGAGAAATTCCAGGGAAAAATGAAAGAACAATAAACTTCATCTTGTACGCTCAGTCACCTGCACAGTCGTTCCTCTTTGGCAAAGCCTTTTTCAACCACTATTCCATTTACTCAGGAAGCAGTGTGCAGATGAACTTGGGTGGCCCCTGCCCTTGATCTGGAAATGTGTGTTCACTGCAAGCCTCCATGAACATGTTCCTGGGGAGCCTGTCCCTGAAGGGACTTAGCTCACCTCACCATCATATGAGGGCAGCACACATTTAGCCTCTCGGAAATCTCCAGAAAAGGGAAATTTATAAGGTTCCTGTGGGGACCAAGATCTCAAAAACTCTTATAATCAGGTTATCAATTCCTGAGGGATGTAAGGGCTTATCTAGTCCAAGGATCTGCACGCTTTCTCTGTAAAGTCACAGAGAGTACATACCTCTAGCTTTGCGGGTCGTACCCTGCTGCAGCTGTTCTACCCGCTGGTGCAGTGTGTAGAGTTCAGGAGGAGCTCTGCATTTAATACTCAAAAGGAATAGAAAATGCATTCATAATTAATTCTGAAGTGCTGGCCCCCCAGTTTTCTGAGCTTTTATGACCAGCTGCCCAAGACCTCCACCTTTCCCTGTGCTATCCCCCAGGAGTTCAGGATCAACTGAATGTGCACCCAAGCCAGAGGGTACAATCAACTCAAAGAGCACAGAGCTCTCCTCCTTACTTCTTGTCAAACGTGGTCCATCTGGTCTTGGGCTCCATTAACGCTGTTTGACATGATAAGCCATCACTTAATGAGGATGCATTCTCTCTGTTTGCTTTCACTTTTTTCCACCTTCAGGTGCCTGGCCTGGCACATTGAGCAAGGCTCATTTTGGCCCCCCATTGTGGGCAGGGAATGAGCATCCACAAGTGACAAGGCACAATTAAGTCCTTTTTACAGAGTATGTATTCTTTCCAACAAGGTACCAGAAAAGATGGACTTTGCTTAAAAGAGCCCATTATGCAAACTTCTGAACTTTCAGAATAAAGAAAAATAATATGGAAATGATCTTGTGGCACCTAATGCCTTGCTGTGAGGAAAAGATAAGCCTTCTTCATAATAAAGTTCTTAAAACAGATGCCAATCAAATGAATCAACAGCTAACAGCTCTGGCCAACTGTGTTTAATAAATAATTTTCAGATAGCCCACCAATAAACTCTTAGAGAAAAAAGAGTTAAAGCTTGGAATTTTAACAGAATGTTCACTTGGCCTGGAGATTGAGTCAAACTAAATGGGAAGGACAGGCAACCCATAAGGCACTCCCCATCCCTCCACACAGGGATTTAGAATAAGAGGTTTTCTGGTTTACTCTGTCTAGGAGGGCACTTTAAGGCTGAGCTTGGGGAAAGAAAGTCTTTATCTTTTATCTCCTTCCCCCAGTGCCTGGTAGGTAGTGGGTTCTCAACAAGTGAATGCATTTTTGAATTAATTTCTATTTCATGGCAATGTGAATGTTATTGTTGACTTGCTCAAACAAATCTTATCTTCCTGAAATGCAAATTGGATGTCATGCCCTTGCTGAAAACCCTCCTGGGCTTCCTGGGGATAAAATTCAAATTCTTTACCTTTCCATGCAAGGCTTGGCAGTACCCAGCCCCCAATTTTTCATCTCACCTCAAAGTACAGTTTATATTTTCGCTATGAGTTTCGATTCACCTCCCAGGTCTTCCTGGGAGAGAATGACATCAATCTGATACCTGTCACTCTGGCTTCAGAGACCCAGAGATGGGGCTCCCCATCTCCCACTTGTCCTCAGTCCTCCGCTGGCGGTCTGTGCAAAATCCAAATCTGATCATGTCACTCTCCCGCCTAAAATACTCTAACCCCTCCCCATCACCAGGGGTTGTATGTCTGAGCTCATTCCTTAGCACATGGGCCCTGCTTTCCTCGCCGGTGGACTTCATTTCCTGCCTCCTGCACAAGCCCCGCTTGGCCACTTTTCCCAGGATGTCTTAGGCTCTTTCGTCTGTTCCTTCTCCCTGGAACACTGTTCCCGCCCTGTCCACCTCCCTGTCGCCTGGCTAACTCCTCCTCATTCTTTTTTTGTTTTTAATCTTCACCCGAGGACATGCCCACTGATTTTAGAGAGTGGGGAAGAGAGGGAGAGAAACATTGATGTGAGAGAAACACATCGTTCAGTTGTCTCTTCACTGAACCCACAACCTAGGCACGTGCTCTGATGGGAATCGAGCCCGTGGCCTTTCAGTTTACAGGAGATGATCCTCCAACCAACCAAGCCACGCTGGACAGGGATCCTCCTCCTTCTTGAGCACTTGCTTTGATATCACGTCATCTGGAAGGCTGCTTCTGACCCTGCCCTTGTCCCTTGGTGGTGTAGTTGTCTTGTTACAAATCATGGTCCCCAGGTAGATCATGAACTTTACAAGGACAGGGATAGTATCTCTTGCTGTGGTACCCCAGAAATGAGCACAGACCTTTTGTCTATTTAAGCCAGACACCTATTTGAGGGAACAAACCATGCCTTAAGTTCAGATCCTTGAAGAGGCCAGGCCTGTGCTGGGGCCTGCTGAGCAGGACATACGGGGTCTGTCCTGTGTTCCCTGTAGGACACGGAGCAACATTTCTGGCCACTAGATGCCAGTAGCACCACTCCCCTGAGTTGTGACAACCAAAGATGTCTCCAGACATGGTCAGGTGTCCTCTGGAGGCACAATCACCCTTGTTGAGAACTGCAGGTGTCAAGGATACCTGAGAGGGAAGGACAGCATTCCTGTCTTCAGACTTCCCGAAGTGCCTCCCCCTAAACGTCATCTGTCAGCGAGGCCTGCCTGGACCACGCATCCCCTCCTGTCAGCCTCTGTATCTATAATGTGCTTTATTTTTATTTCCAGCACTCATAACCACCTGACATGTTGTACTCACTCACACCTGTTATTGACAGAGTTTCACGTGCAGGAACTTCATGGTGTTCACTGCTCTATCCCCCGCACCTTGAAATGGTAGCTGGCACAAGTTAGGCATCCCACCAGGAACTGCTGAACCCATCACTCCAGTGGTTGACTTGAATCCCACCTGATAGGGTTGCTGGGTGTGTGCTGGCCCTGAAGGGCATGCATCCTTTTGGTAGTCCCGTTTCTTTCGACTTCCCTTGGCTGGAAGGGAAGGCTCAGCTGGTGAAAGCATGTGCTCCTTTATGCTTTTTTTCCCCCCCTGGGATTCTGTCCACAGATTGTCCCAGTTTCAAATCTATAGTGATGAAGTGATCTGCTCTAATTAAACACTAAGCAGTGGGCTGGACAGAATTGAGATGGGTAACCCGCCAGCAGCTCCCAAGCCTCAGATGAGGACATTGGTCCATTTGTTTTTATGTCCCATCACAGGGACACAGGGCTCTGACCTGCTCAAGAGGAATTCAGTCCCCATTATGACATTATTCCCCAGGTAGTTCAAAAGGGGTCCAAAGCTGGCTTCACAAGGGCCCCCTGGTCAAAGGCAGCTTCTTTCTCCCTTGTCTGGGCCACTCAGAGAGCTTCACTATGGTGATCCACCCCTCATGACCAACTTCTCATGCCAAAGGCTACAGGAGCCTCTGCAGGAGCAGACAGCTCCGTTTTCAACTGCATCATCCTTTGACACTTGGCCTCAGAGCCATGTACTTGAGTCTAAAATCTTACCTGGTCTTTTGTGATTGGTTTAATTAAGTTCTGGTCCTCACATCCAACTTTGCACATAATCTCCTAAAATTTTTTTCCCATCATTCTGCCCTCCAACCCAAGAATGTCGAGCCCACAAAAGGAGAGGGCAGCCTCTTGTCTTCTGCTCCTCTCTCCTCCTAGTCCACATCCCAAACAAACTCCTCCTTCCCTCCACTGCTCATTGTTACCAAATGAAAGGATTTCTTTTTGCAAATAGGTGATGAGTGAGCGGTGGGAGCTAGGAATGGAGGTCTTCCCTGCGCTTGCAGGATCTGGTCCCAGAAGGTTTGGCCACAATACCCATTACCAAGGAATAACAAAATGCATTTTCAGTAGTTAGACAATTACTTGACTTTTTCTTTTCTTTATTTATTTAATCTTCACCTGAGGGCATTTTTGCACTGGTCTTTTTTTTTTTTTTTTTTTAAGAGAAAGAGGAAGGGAGAGGGAAATGTGGAGAGAGAAACATCATTGTGAAAGAGATACATTAGTTGGTTGCCTCCCACATGCGCCGGACCAGGTATCAAATCCACAACCTAGGTATGTGCCTAGGTTGTGGGGAATCAAACCCACAACCTTTCGGTTACAGGATGACACTCCAACCAACTGAGCCACACTGGCCAGGGCTTGACTTGTTCTTATTTGTAAATTTAGCAGGTTAGATAAAAATGGGTCTAAAGGCTCTTGTAATTCTGATGTATTGTGATTCTTCAGCACCTTAGGAAAAAAAATGTCACCAAGTCATTTGAAAAAGCAGCCTGATGTAGTAGATTTGGTTGTATTGAGAAAACAAAGGCAAAAAAAAAAAAGTAGTTGACCATCTCATACTCATTCATTCCATGAACATGTGGTAGGCCTAGCCTGTGGGCTGGCTGCCTTGGGCGTGAGGCCCAGTGTGGGGTGGATAGAGTTGAGGGAGGGACACAGGGTTCTCCCACCTGCCAGGATTCAAGTTGAACCACTTGTAAGCTAATAACATTTAGAAAAATATGTTGCCACAGACATGGGTGAGGAAGCAGCTTTGCTTAGTGGACCAAATAAATAATCAGTCAGGAGCACCTCCGCACTCTAATCCAGCTAGGCAACTGCTTCAGCAATGTCATTTAACCTCTTCATGCCTCAGTTTCACCAGCTGCACCTGGGAGATAAGGCCAGGGTGCAAAATGAAGTGCTTGGAAATGGGAGGAGTCCAACTGGAAAGAGTCAGATGGAGATGCTCGGAGGTACTGGGGTAGGGAGAGGCTGCGGCCAAATCCTGAATTACTTCTTTCTAAAGTGACTCAGAAGACAATCTGTTCATTTGCTTATCAAATTCTGTTTCTCTGCATTTCAGTTTTTTAAGAGTTTATGTCAAAAGAGACATTGGAAAGTAGTTAACTTCAGATATTCACTCAGAGTCAAGCAGCTGATTGAGGGGAAATAAGATCTTTGATGTTCTATTAAGTGTCAGAAACCCCTCCATGTATTATCTCATTTGAAATTCATAAGAGACCTAGCTGGTTGATGTTATTGTCCCCATTTCTAGTTATGAATAAACTGGAGTACACATAGGTTTTACTAACTCAGTGGTTCTCAAACTTGGCTTCACAGTGAAAACACCTGGAGAGTTTCATAAAGATATTGATGCTTGGTCCCACTCCAGGATATTCTGATTTAATTGGTTTGGAGAGCGACTTGGGCACCTGGGGCTTTAAAATCTCCCCAGATGATTTTAATGTGCAGCGAAGTTTGAGAACCACAAATAACTTACTCAAGCTTATAGATCTAATAAGGTGGAAAAGCTGGTTCTGCTGACCCCAGGGCCAGTGTCCTCCTATCAGGAATCACCTTTGCCTATACCGGCTCAGATCTCTAAAGACATTTTCAGCTGCAGCATGAAAGGCTGGTTCCTGAGAAATCAGCAAACACTCAGTAACATGGCATTTAACAGTCATCCAAAGTCTAGACAGGATGGAGCAAAGGAGCCAGGGACAAATCTGCCTGGCTCTCAGGAGCCATTAACGAAACAAAAGCAAAGACAGTTTTGAAGAATATGGATTGGATTGAGAGGGCTTTCAAATGGTGTACCAGAACACTTGGAGGAATAAGCACCTTTAAGGCACGAATGTATTACCCCAGCAGGACTGTAATGGAATTGGTTCAAAGGCCACTTTCACTGAAGCAAATTACTGAAACAGGCCAGCTGCAGTGGTGTTAACCCTGGAGAGTGTTTTTGGACCCGGGGCTCTCACGTGTTAGTAAGCATCAGATCCACCTGGGAGGCTTGTTAACATAGATCTCGAGGTCAGGGTTTCTTATCCAGTAAGTCTGAGGTGGGGCCTGGGAACTCGCATTTCTAACAAGTTCCCAGATTTCGATGCTGGTCTAGGGGCCGTGTTTAGATGATTTCCTTCTATGAAGTGACATACGGTGATACTAACATCTAACCATTTAACTGCAGGCTGGATGCCTAGCAACTGCTTTCACCTCTATTTCACCTGCCCGAGCCTCAAGAATGAAACTGGTCAGTGAGGCGACAGCTCCCAACTGCAGAGCACTCAGTGACTGCACTGAGCACCCCTCATGCACGCCACTCCTGGACTGCAGCAGCACCAGCAGATGATACAGCAATCTCACCCTCTTTCTGAAGAGGGGAAAACAGGGGCCAGGAATTGAATAACTTGCCAAAGATGTCAGTGCTGGGACAAACAATGAGGTGACCGACATTCACCCTTTTTCACCTATAAAAATGGCAATTTTGTATGGTTCCTCTGATCACAGTCAAGATCCTAACCTCAGTAGGTCAGATTCTACAGCCTGAGCTTTATCCCAAGTTCTCTGTCTCCTCCCAATTAGGGCTCTCTCCCAGATCGTGTGTGTTACTAATTAATAGGACCATTATGTTATTGGAAGTAAGGGTCACAGGTGTGAAGCCAGACTCCACCAAGCATGGACTGGCTACCTGCCCCCAGGGAGCCGTGCCTATCACTGACTGCCTCTTGGAATAAAACTGTGCTGATGACATGCTGATGCTGACGAGGGTAACACCATCCGCAGGCCCCTTGCCAGCTCAGCTAGAATCCACCATATGACCCTGCCTCTTCCCTGCCGACCTCTTAGCGTGAGACTCAGAGATGGCTCTGCTTCGGGGCTTGGAGGTTCTGGAAAGCGTGGTGGCAGTTGCCCGGCTCTTCTGGACAGCCAAGGAAGACTTGCTCCCACCTACTTCTGAATACCACAGGAGTGGAGTTCAGGAAGAGGGGCAGCAGTGAGGGCTCCGCTCGCACAGTGGTTCTCAGATGGGGCAATTTTACCTCTGTGGGATGACTGGCAATCTCTGGAGACATTTCTGATGGTCAAGAGTGAAATTGGGATACTGCTCACATCTAGTAGTCAGGGGCCAGGCATATTTCTAAATGCCATGCAACACAAAGGTCAGGCACAGAGAATTACTCAGCCCAAAATATCAATAATGCTGAAGCGGAGGAGCCTGCACTAGAACAGTATCATGCATGGCTGGGCGCTTCCCGCAGCACCACCATTTCTGGTTGTGTCGCACGGGAGCCGGGTTTTAGAGTCCTTCAGCCAATTCTGGAAAGCTACCTGTACCCTTTAACAAATCCCTTTCTTTGTACATTAGTTGAGAGGATTTTGTTGACAACAGAATCCCTAGAATCCCACTAAGAAAGATGGCCATGGGGGAGACAAGGCTGGAGGATGAAAAAGGATGTAGCTTGTCATTACAATCAAGGGCTGGGGGAGCATTCCAAGCACTGTACGAATGTTACCAAGGGCAGCACAGTGCTATCAAGGTGATGCATGCATTGTCCAGGGATAACATGGAAATTACTGTAAATAGGTTAATCACCTAAGTAACTCTAATCTGGGTAAATCTACATCTCCCAATTGTCTTACAAGCACTAATGTTACGATGCATGCATTTTGGCATGACAGCGGCATTTTTCACCTTGATGTGTTTTCTGCCAAACTGTCTTGGAGCCACACGCAGGTTAGCATCAGTGCAGAGCCAGACAAGTGACAGGAACCACAGTAGCAATGATATCCTCCGTCTGCCAGGTTTAACCCTCTTAACCACAAAGTCCAAACTTATGCAAAAAAGTTGGCTCAAAGGAGAGCAAAGTGTATCCCAGAAAATGTGAACCGATATTCAGAAGGAGGCAATGAAATCCTGCTCGTGTTCTGAGGCCAAGAACACAGGTGGTTCCAGTTACTAGTTCTATAATTGAGAATGATAACAGTATTAAGCTCATTTTATGAAGATTAAATGAGATGATCATTTAGGTGTTTAGCGTGGTGCCTTGGCACATTGTAAATGTTCAATAAATGTTAACACCAACATTAATAACAATAATATATTTTGGAAACCACTTTTGCCCTCAGCTAACACAGAGGTAAAGACAAGATAATAAACTGACTTCACAGGTTTGTGTATGTAGAACTCTGGGGAGTTCTTGAGTATTTCGTAGGTGCTCTCAATAAATGGAAGTTCTCTTTCTCCTTTCAAGTGCTCCTTTCTTCTCCCTCCCAATTCTGACATCCCCAGTTCTCCACGCATCTCCCACCTTGGAGATCAGCTCAGGGTGAAGGTCTCTGGCCCATGACACAGGGCACCTGCTTTACCTCTTGACCCCTGCTGAGCCCAGCCCAAACCCTCCACCACCTCCTTCTGCCTGCCGACAGGCTGTCTCCCATTCTACTCCTGTCCTCACATATTGACAAATTGGCAGCCAGCAGATTATATTCACAGTGTGAGGGAATCATTACCACCTGCTAATGTTTTTATAGAATTTCATAAACTTGGTCATTCATGAATCCTTTACAGTACTTTATTCCAATGAAGAGTTCACAAATCACTCAAATGCTGGCAAAATGCATAATAATGAGTAATATTTCAGGAGGCTTTGCATTAATATGTCGGCTTCCAGTACTCCAAGAGCTAAATTATTTTGCCAGGTGCCACTTCAGGTCAGAAACTTGGAAAGCCCTTTTGGGAGCTGGGGTAGAGAGAGTGGGTAGGTGGCAGTGGGTCATAGAATAGGATGGTATTTAAGAAGAAATAGATCATCCAGCCAGTCAAACCCCCTTCCCAGCCCCACTAAGTGGAGGTCCTGGGAAAGAGGCCTAGGAATTTGCAGATTAGATATCAGAGTCTAGTTAGAGGTAAAATAGGAAGAAGTGTTTCTTAGTGATTGAAAATGCAGGGTTTGGGAGGTGGAGAGAAACAGATATGGACCCCAGATTCAACAGACACCAGCTGGGAGACCTTGAAAAAGTTATTTAACAGTTATTTGCTTATCTGTAAAATGGTGTTATCACCTTCTTTTTAAGTCTCCTGTGTGAAATGGATTAAATAAGAAAATGTATACTGAAGGGTTCAGCGCAGTATCAGCCATGTAGTGTTTAATAAACAGCAGCTTTAATGATGATGCACAGGGGGGCCCAATGACAAATTTACCCCAGATTATTTCTTACTGTGCAGTTCCCCTGGGCTTGGTTCAGAATGTTTCCTTGCTGGATTTGGGAAATGTTAACACACCAGCATGCACTTGCATGTGAGGAGCATTTAACTTGAAAATAAACAACAACAACATTGGAGCAATTATAATGGCAAGCCATTCACCCACATGCTCTGTGCACTCTAAACTTGGAGACCTAGGACGCAGCTCTTGAAGACATGTTTGCTACCAACCGTAACGCCCGTCGTGAACACGATGGACCCAACTGCTGTACTACGGCAGCAAATCGTTTCTAAACAGGCACTTGAAGTGGACCTGAACGGTAACATTCCTGTGCTCAAAGTGTACTAACGAGACAGTAACCCAGTACTCCAAAATCAGCAATAGGAGAACCAAGCACAGAGCAACAGAGGACTTCCTCGGCAAGGGCAGGAGGAAAACAGAACAAAGACAACGGGAGAGGGAAAGGTGGGGGTACGGCCTTTGGAAGTGGACGCTCATGAGGCTGGTGAAGCGTGGCTGAGAACCAGGCCGCAGTTTGGCCGTTGTCACCCGGTGCTCTTGTAAGACACTGCATTCCCGCAAAGCACCAGCAGTCTCCCCTGGGTGCGCGTGGCTCTGTGTGGACCAAGCTACGCAATGGGCACAGCAAGCTTCCTGTACACACTGGTGGGAAATTTCAATCAGTTTATTTTGAAACTAAGCCTACGCATTAAAATGAAAGCCACAGTGCGGCAGGAACTGTGGTGCTTCTTATTTCCCAGCATATTCTCCTAGCATCCGGGGGTGGGGGTGCTCCTCACCCTGTAGATACTCAATCAAATATATGTAGACAGGATCAATAATCGATCAATGCATTATGAAACTATTTAAAAAAACCCTCAAGATTACTCAAGGAAAGTTCATGCTTGAGATGGGCTGACGGGGCTGCAACTCTGAGTGCTCGGAGTTTTCATTCACCTGCCCCAGCCTCTCACAGACAGCGCTCACCTCTCACTCCGGTAGTGAGGCCATACAGCGCTTACTGTGCTTCTGGCCTTGTTCTCAATGCTTAACATTCATTGACTCATTCGACCGGTTAAAACCCTATGAGATCAGTCTTATTACTATTCCCATTTTGCGTATGAGAAAGTTGAGGCAGACATCCTGCCCTAGTTCCCACAGCTAGTCCATAACAGCCATGCTTTGCATGCAGCCACTGTGGCTGCATATGAAATTGTATTTTTCACTGCTATGATACTATATGGCTTCGCTTCACAGAAAAACATGAGAAGCTCTAAGCTTGAGATTAGGCTCTACTTTACCAGCTGATTAACATGACTAGTTAATACAAGCTAATAAGTTCATCCTTAGAGGTGCTAGTACTACCCCCACTTTATGGATGAGAGTCACAAGATCAGAGAGGGTAAATGGGTTGCCTAAGATCACACAGCTCAGTAAGCACCAGTACAGTTTTCTGACCTCAGGACCCTTGCTATTAATCACTATTATCACCTGGACATCACTGAGATAAAAATAAAATCAACTACATTTTCAAAAAATTAATGTGAATTTCATTCCACTCTATCCCCTGATGCCTTTGTGAAAATTAGAGGCAGCCTTGTTCTGGCAGACACAGCCACACTGCAGTGCGGCCCCTGGGTAGTGAGCCATGCATGGGCTGGGCCAGGCCTTTTTCTCATCCTCAGTCACTCCCTTGTGCAGTAAGGTCCCTGCACAGTCATGTGTGACAGGCATGCGCTCAGCTCTGTGGAGGACAAGGAAAGGGATACATCATGATTCGGAAGTTCTCCTTAAAGTTTTTAATTGGCATCTTTGACAACCTCCAGGCCAACAGGTTGACCAGAGGCTACTTTCTCATCACTCTCTTCCAATCCTTTAACATCAGTGTTCAAATTCTTTTCCCCGCCCTTCTGACAGCCCCAGGGGGCTTTCTCGGTCCCTGGAGATCCAGGCCATTGTCATCTAAGAAGAATGTTCACATGGAGGCAGGTCCCGGTTTATGGTGCCCAGAGGTCTCTCCGAATGTGGAAGGACAACCAAAAGGGTGAGTATACTTTTAAAACCACATTTGGATCCCACAAACATCAGGCAGCCATGGACACACCCAAACTCCTGCTCAGCTCTTCAAATAGCCCCTGTAGTGTCAGCCCAAAACGGCATCTTTCAGCCACTCACTCCTGACAACCAGCCTCCTCTGCTCCTCCGATCTGTGCTTGTCCTATTTGCATGCTACAGAACACTCCCAAGAAGATCCTCTTTATTGTTTATCTTGTACCCCTTAAATCCGCCAGGGGGTTATGGAGATCCAGCTTTGTCCAGGAATCTCTCTCTCTCTGATACTTAAAAAGGGGGCAACGAGTGCTATGCTGTTTGGCTCATGTCAGGATAGAAGAAAAAAAGCTCAAGTCTGCAGTAGATGTCAACCTTCTCATGGTTGAAGGCTGGATATTGACCTTAAAAACTTGTGGAACTTAACTAAAATATTAAAAAATATTCGGACAAAACTAATAAGAACAGCTATGATTAATTGCTATGTGCTCCCCTAAGCATTGGAAAAAATAATTTTATTTTATCTTTTACAGTCCTTTCAGGTGACAGTACTATCCTCACTTTGAGGTTGAGAATGCAAAGATCAGAATGGGTAAGTGGGTTGTCCGAGGTCACACAGCTCAGTAAACAGCAGTGCTGAGACTCAAATAGAAATTGGCTACCCCAGAGCTCTTAATGTTCATCGCTATGTTACAAAATTACAAAATTCATTGTCTTCTTAGTTCCTTGTGTCGGCCAATTAATGGATACTCCCACGATCGGCACAGGAAGAGAAGAGGGCATCTACCCATGGCCTGCTGCTGGCTGTCCCTGCAGCAGCTAGATGCCAAAAACTGCCAGGACACCCCTGGTTACTTCCAAGGCCAGTGGGCTGGGACTTTCTGAGGACACCATTGTTCAGTTTCTATAACAACCCCATTTCCCTGCTGGATGTACAGCAAGACCACACTGTTCACCCTTTGGCGGTCTCTGACAGATGGAATCCCCTGCAGATGCCGGCAGCATCCGCCCTTTGGCAACACTTCTGAGAGGGACATTAGGGAGGCGTCCCCATCCTCCCAGGACCTGGGACACTTGGGCACATCGTCTAGCCTGAGGTCTGCTGAACAAAGGGGTTTCCACAAACTTCCATCACGCCGTTGGGTTAGTCCAGTGCTTTAATGCCTCCCATGGCCTCACACTCACTTCTCCTTAATGAAACTCACACCAATCCATCTGAGTAAGAAATACAAATAAGCGAAGTATTATTTGTACTTCATGGCTGTATCCTGAGGATCAGAGCCTTCCCGAGGCCAACAGCTCATGGTGACAGAGCAGGCTAGCTAGACACAGGGCACCTGTTCCCCAGCCAGAACACTCAACTTTCCAATGCAATGTCTCTGCAACCCGTCTGCAGAGAAGAACATAAACCTTTTGTCTAAGGGGGATTAGGATGCTCTTATGTGGTGTTTTGACCAAGAAAACCAGAGATGCCAAATCTGGTGCTAGTGATTGGCCACCACCTCCTGACCCCAGTGCAGGGAGATAGATGCTCATATGATGAGCAATGGAGACCACAGGCAAATGTTGGCTGGGCCTCGTTCCCACTGTGCCTGCTTGCAGCTCGGAGCACTGTATCCCATGGAGGGCTGTTCCTGGAAATTGCTGGGAACTCCATCTATTGCTCAAAGAATGAGTTTACTACTCTCAGAGGATTGCGTCCACAATAGGCTATGAACACAGAACTGTTCTGGGGATGTGGTAGAAAAGGGGTGGGACTGGCATCCAGCCCATATGAGGTTTATTGCTCATTTCAATATATGGGTTCAACTGCTTTGGTCTCTGTATCCTGAATGGATATAACTCCTGAAACTATTCTTCCACAAATAGCTTTTTATTCTCCATATAAAAGTAATTTAAGTATGTTGCAGGAAAAAGAAAACCAAGTTGAAAAATTAATTAACACCCAAACATAACCATTAATTAACATGTTGATTTTTCCCGCATCGCGTTTCTTCACAAACACGCACCCATCATGCTATGTGCAAACACTTGGTCTGTAGCAAGGGTGCCATATGCAATCACAAGTGTGTGTCTGTCTCCATTCCATGTCTTGAATCTCTCCCTTATAAGTAGAACCTCTTCACAAATATTTTCAGTGGTTAAACACAACTTCCATTTGATTCCATTTAAGGATCACGTCCTGCCATAAGATCATTGTATAAAAGTCTAACTGAATTTCTCCCTATTTCCTTAGGACAGATTTTAAAAAGTAAAATGACCAGGTCCAAGGGCTTATACCTCTTACTACTCCTGATGGCTAAGCAGGTTTCTAGAAAGCCAAAGCTGCCCTAAGGCTTCTGACCTCCTTAATATCCCCACCAGGACCCCTTGTTTTGCTTTCCAGTGCCCAAAATATCACACACGCTGGGGAGCTCCACTGAAGAGATAGGCACCCCTGCTGTTGGGTTCAACACCCCTCAGATCCCACAGAGACACACTTAGAGTCACACCGCCCCGGGTCTGATGAAGCACAGAAACAACAAGCTCCGAGGGAAGAAACCATCTTTGACAGCCACGGCTCTTCATGCAGGATGGGCATCTGAGGGCTACTCACTTGATAAGAAGCAATAGTTTCTCTGTCCAAGGTCCGTGTCACGGAGACGCTGCCTGTGTTCTCATTGATTCTGAAAATTCCTTTAGGTTCTTGATCCACTCCCTTTCCAGTGAGCCGGAACTTGGACCCTTCTGGTCTGTCACTATCGACTACCTGGTCAGGGGAACAGAGTGACATTTAAGACTCTGGTACACAGAGAGGGCACATTACAAACACTCCTCAGCCAGCAATCCACTCGACACAGGTGTTAACACAAAGGTGCCTAATAAACTCTAGTCAAGTAGTAGCACCCAAAATAGCATCATTGCTTAACACCTTTCATCTCAATATGCAAATCTTTGCAGCTTACAGCTGTGGAGGTTCACTAGCACAGGGGTGACATGCAGAGAAGGATCTAGGAGGGAAATAACTCCAGAAAAGTTCAAGGTTAGATATTTATATTATTTTTAACTCCCAAGAACCACATATATATTTTTTTTTCTGCAAGCAAGATCAACTAGACAATGAAAACAAACAATAGAACTTTTGTTCGATAATCTTACACTGGGCAGGTGATGACTAAGGTGCTAAGTATTTACACGTATCTTCACCCACCCCATTGGTTCTACAAGGTACTAGCCACAGGGCTGAGCAAGCATTTTTACACACATTTTTATAAAAAAAGAAAAAAAAAGAGAGACCTCAAAGTGATGCTGAGTCAGGGGACATTGTTATTGGCACTTAATGGATGAAACCACCAAGACTTGGAGATTAAGTAAACTGGCCACAGTCACAGCCATTAGAAAGACAAAGATGGGATTCAGAGCCCATCTTCAATTTCTCTAGAGACATTGCTTGGCCGCACTCAGCTGTGAATTTACTTTAAGATAATTCCCTACAGGTTGTTAGCCTTGCTTTGATACTTAAAGAATAAATTCAGAAGATAAAGATGGAAGAAGGTATGTCCAGGCAGAGAAAAGAGGACAGACAGAGGCAGCAGGCAGGTGAGAGAGAGACTAGAAAGTTTCAGGAGCTGTGTCACTAGTGTGGTTTGAGTCTCAGAGGTGAGGTTGAGAGGCAATTAGGAACCAAATTATATTTTGTTTTCTTTATGGCATTTGAAGGTGTCCAACTAAAGAGAAATTATTATTTGCAAAAATTGGTTTTAGAGTTTGCCCAAGTATTCACCTATATTTCATGTCACTCTATCATCAGTATCTGCAATCATTAATTTGATTATAACAACAATTTAAAAGTCAGGAATGCAATAGACATTCAAAACATACAGATAAAAGTAAGGTGATGTTGATTTAGGTGCAAGCTGTTTACAAATGAACAGGCACCTACTGGAACTTACTCAGCTGTGCCTGGAGGGTTTAGGTGACCAGAACAGGAAATGTACCTTCTACTGGAATTAGCCTCCCTCCCAACCAGCCAGTTCTGTTGCCACCAAGCCTGCAATTCCAATGGCTGCCACCAGGTGGCAGTGGTGCCTAAGGCACCTTGACCCTCAAGGCAAGGTTCCTCTACCATGACAGTTGAGCAAGAGTAGGACACAGCTCTATATGGCAATACGGCGTTTTCCTAATTTAAAATATTCTTCATTAAAATACACTGAGAAATTTAATCAAACACCAATTACCTCTGTTTGCACTTTAAGATAATAGAACATATCCAAAACAAGACTAAAAGTAAAGTTACGCTTCACTTGATTTAATCCAACTGACATTCTCTCCCAAACCACTCCCCCTGGTTAGAAGCTCCATGAGGTCAACAGCTCAGCATATTGGGCTCCCCACTGGACCCCAGTGCCTGGCGTAGTGCCTGGAATATAACAGGAACCAAGGCCAACATCTGTTTAACGAAGAGCACCACTATTCAGGCAAATATTTGTCCCAGCCCTAGCTTGGCCAATGATCAACCAGGTGACCTTGGACATGGTACTTTGCCTCTTTGGCTCCTGACTTCCTCATCTGTATGATGAAGATAATGCCACTTATTCCCCAGGGATGTTAGTGGGGATTTAATGAGATGGGGTGTGCAAACTGTCCTTCCAGGCACATAGAAGGGGATCCATAAATAGTAGTCAATGATTGCAATACTAATCATAACATAACAATCCTAACGAAATTATGCCATTGTTGGTAATGGGTAAGATGCATCTCTAGGCATAAAAATCATCTTAGCCATAATATTTTATGCAAATCTCTAGGGAACACATCTCTTCACAATCCTCTCTGGTTTGAGAAAAGGAGGGTTCTAGAAACAGACCTCCTGTGGGAAGGGAAGCTGAGAAAATGCCACTTTTCTTTGCCACCTCCATGTTTACTGTCCCCTCCCCTTTGGCCCAAATGTGGATCAGAACCTTCTCTTCCTGCTCCCCTAGACACACATGGCATCTAGGTCCTCTCCAGAAGATCGTATTATCCCAGAGGACAATCTAAAGGGAAGTAAACCTGGGACACTTGCAAGAGCTCCAGAGCTGCCGTGCTACCCAGGAGTGGACCTCTGGCCCCCTCTCTCTGCCAGACACAGCCCCTTGGTGAGGACCTGCCAGGAGGAGCCTTCTGTGCTCTGTTCTTTCCTGACCCTTCCCTGCTCAGAAACGGCTGGGAGGACAGCACCCCAGACCTTCCAGTAGAAACACGGGGGTAGATTGTCCTGAAAGTTCTCTTGGGGCAAACATTGCCACCCTCCCATTTTTCCACCTGCCACTCAGCACAGAAAGCTGAATCCTAGATTCAGAAATTCCCTTGGAGCAACTTTCCTTCTGCTGCTAAGGTCAGATCCGGGCTATTGTCTTGCTCTCTCTCAGAGAGCTTGACCCAGCTGGCTTCCCAGAAATGGGGTCTTGCAAAGAGGACTCTGTTAAATGAACACAGGTGTTGGATTTAAGTGACTTATTCTCCAGGAAAGGAGCAAGTACCCACTGTAAGCACCTCTGCTGAGCACGACTCATCTTCTCTCTTTCTCAGTAATTTTGTTTTTAAAGCCTTGGTTTTTAATGTATCTGTCAAAGCTGCCTCCTGGTCCTAAGCTGTGTCCACTTTGAAATAATGCCACACAGCCACACTGGTTACAGTGTCCCCTGACTGATGGGCCTTATATGTCCCCCAGCACAGGGGAATGAGGGGCCTTACTGTCCATGGAACACTGGTCTCCAGATGTGCTTCCCTGGACCAGCCTGGGAATCACCTGGGAACCTGACAGAAATGCAAATTCTTAGGTCCCACCCAGACTCCTAAATCAGAAGCCCAGGGGCTGGGGCCTGGGTGATTCTGATGCACACCCAAGTTTGAGGACCACTGATTTAGACAGATTTTATCACCATCCACACTCATTATAAGTGGCAGTGATTTCCACAGCTACCGTTTGGATCTTTCTGCTTAAAAAAGTCTGGGTTTATTTGCTACCTTCTTCCTAAACCTAATATTTTAAACATATAACATTATCAGGAATTCTTTGAAAAACTTGTTTTCTAGAACACCAGCAAAGCAGAGTGGTACTTCTCCAAGTCCAATACCAAGTCCAAAGGCATCCCAGGCATCCCAGGACATGCCAAAGGCATCCCAGGACCTTGGAGAAAAAAGCATGGGAGAGGGGTCACTCCGCAGGGAAAACACAGGAGTTTGGGCCCCGTTTACATTCTGCAATCACCTACCACCTCTCCGGCTTCTTGGTTTCTAGGGACCCCAGTCCACTGCAGCCTCACTAAGCTGAGAGGTAGGAGGTGTGCAATGGCCACAGAGAGGAGCTCAGCCACATGTGAAAGCTATTCCACGTTAGTCAAGTGGGTTTCTAGACGACACTCACTATACCCTGTTAAACTCCTGAAAACTGTCCAGGGGCTGCTTCACAGCTACTGTCCCCCACCCCCCAGGCTGGGGCCCTTTGTTGTCGATGTTAATGTGACAGAACGTAAGGAATCCAGTGCACCCCTTCTGGCCAGAACGAATCCTGCGCTGGTCTGCTCCTGCAGCAGCTGTTAGCACCCATTATACCACATAGCAGGGCTTCGCAATTAGCTGGTCTTTCCTATTATTCTTTCTAATTCAACACTTCTTTTCACAGTGGGATTTTTTTCTTATCTTCTGAGTTGGAACGAAAAAAAAGCTAATAATGAGAAAAAACGGACCGTGTGCATGTAAATAGCACACAGAAGTCTTGTTGCATATCTGGGTAAAGTGACTTCCTGGATAGCCTTGGGAGTGGCCAGCAGACTACCTGTGTCCCTGGCACGGCACAGGTGGGACCAGACTCCTCTGCACCCAGGGAGGGTGGGAAATACTGAGGCCCGAAGCAGGCAGTGGCTATTTGATTTGAGTTTCAAAGGATGTTCTCCCTGTACATTTCTTACAGCATGTGCCCTGTTATGAACAAAGCCAAGGCCCCTTTAAGTCCTGTCCCCTCATGCAGCCCTATCCCCACCTCTATTCGCAGCTGCAAGTAACCACTGATACTAGGTTACATATGCAGTTAAGGTATTCTGTGAATTTACATACATATATGTATATATATATATATGTACTCATAGAACATACAGCAACTTTGCATGCTTTTAAATAAATAGGATCATTCTGTATAAGTTATTCTACACTTTTTCTTTTCAATGTGTTTAGAATACATATATACACACATACATATCTCCCAACTTTTGGGGAAATAATTTTACGTTTATAGAAACATTGCCAAAGTAGTAGAGTTCCCATATACTTTTTTTAAAAAAATATTTTATTTATTTATTTTAGAGAGAAGGGAAGGGAGGGAGATAGAGAGAGAGAGAAACAGCAATGTATGGTTTCCTCTCACATGGCCCTCACTGGGGACCTGGCCCGCAACCCAGGCATGTGCCCTGACTGGGAATCGAACCGGGACCCTCTGGTTCCCAGCCCACGCTCAATCCACTGAGCTACACCAGCCAGGGTGAGTTACCATAGACTTTTAATCCACTTTCCCCTAATGGTAACATCTTATGCAACCATGGAACGCTGGTCCCCACTGAAAAATTAACATGGATGTGTGACTATCAACCACCCTCCAGATGTCATGTATTCCGATTTTACCAGTTGTTCTAGTTCTATCCTTTTTCTGATGCAAAATGCAATCTGGAACCTCACGTTGCCTTTAGCCAGTGTGGTTTTTAATTGCCTATTTTGGTGGCTCCATGTGGGTTCAGACTTCCCCTAATTGTACTGATATCAGTCGTTTTCCCTATGGAAAATGTATTTGATGTATCAGATGCCACAGTCACCAAGTTTTAGGTATCATAGCCCTGCGCCCTGCTGAACTCCGGTATCTGTGCCTTAACTCACATTTTCCATGAGAGATTTTTGACTGTTTCATTCTCAGTGCCTGGAACAGTGCATTTAACACAGTAAGCATTCAATAAATATTTGCTTACCAAATAAGTAGACGAATGTTCTAGTAGCCTCCTAACTGGCCTCCATGCTTCTGATAGCTCCTTTCCCCTCCTGTCCTAATTCTGGTTAACCTAAAGTGCAATCTGACTGAGAGGTCCCCAGATTAAATGTTTCAAGGGCTCTCATGGTAATATCCCAGGGGCTCGCTCTGATAGGTCTCCACCTGCTTCTTCAACTCCAACTTTTTGCCACAACACACACAGGCCTAACTTTGTCCGCTTTCTCTAGACCTGGGTCTCTGGACTTCCCTCCCCCTTCCTGTTCTGCTGGGGATCTCTCCTGTCTGCCTGGACTCAGCACCAGAGGTGACTCCCTCATGGGGCATCTCCTGACCTCGCCTGCCCCACTCTGTGGAGACCAAACCTCATTCTCTGGGCTTAACCCTGTTCACCAGCGAAGTCTACCAGTGCAGGGGTCCCCAACCTCTGGGCCAGTCCAGGCCTGTTAGGAACCAGGCTGCATAGCAGGAGGTGGGCTTGAATGTAATGTGCTCGAATCATCCCAAACACTCTCTACACCCCACCCACTGGTCCGTAGAAAAATTGTCTTCCACGAAACCATCCCTGGTGCCAAAAAGGTTGGGGACCACTGTGTTAAAGCACAGAGAACAGATGGCCTCTTTCTTGGTGGTGGTAATTGTCCCTTGGGCTATTTATTTCTTATTCCCTTTAACATTCCCTGAGTTTGAAATATAGAAGACACTTGATTAAAGCTTTTAGTGAAGAAGTTCAACTTTATTTGCATATTTTTATGTGATCATAAAATGCTCATAAACTCACAAATTAAAATAAAAAACAAGATCTATTATACAACCTTTTTTAAAAAAAAGGCAGTCACTTTACCTCTGCAACAGCAGTGCCTTTTCATTTCTCCGTTTACAAATCCCCAAAGCTGACTTCCAGGCAGGGGTAACGCTGAGGGGTCACGAAGGGACGGAAATCCCCCGTGTGAGGACCCTCTCAGTAAACGCTGCTCATTATGCAAAGCGGCCCCCACACAAATGCCCCAGCGCCTCTTCTCTGTCACATCCAACTAAACTGATGCCTCCAGTTCTCCCCTACTTAGAAAATCAGGAGAGCCTTCAAAGGATAGAAGACTGTATCATAGAAGGCTATTTATACATATGATCAAAGGAATGAAAAACTAGAATATAATGGGACCTCTTCCCCAAATTACCGAAGGGAACATGTCACATGGGAACTGTGTAGGTCTTTGGGGGATGGAATAGGGATGAAATTTTTTTCCTTCACCTTTACAATATTTGTGGTTTCACAAAATGACACTATATTCCTTATTTATACAGTAAAAACTTTTTTTAAGTGTAAGAATAAATATTGAAATTAATGTACATGATAATTTAGAAGGTGTTTTTTATTCTGTTAAATAGGGGAAAATACCCACTTATTGCCATCACCTATAGTTATTAGAAGGCATTTGCTTTATCATTAGATTGGTTCTCTAAGGTTATCTATAAGCATTAGTTAATTCTTAGCTGCAATTTAGTCCTTGACATGCCTTTGAACTTGAATATATTTAGCCATTCAGCAGTTCGGGCAGCTATTGCATCCACACCCTGTTCTAACCTTCATGCTGGTCAAACTACTTTCAACCACTTGGTCATAAATTAACAAGGGGAACTAAGGAAAATTCAGGGCCAAGAGTCCCAGTACCCTGGTGTAGAAACACTGAACCAATGCTCTGGCAATCCAATGAGGGAGGATGACAGCTAGACACCCACTAGCCCAGTGGCTCTCATATTAGCTAGGGCTGGCTGCATTCACCACCCAGTTCAAATGCTTTCCATTGTCCCATGGAAGTTACTGAGATTCAGGGCAGGATGGCGCACTTGGGAAGGAACATCAAACCCCAGTAATGCCAGAAGAGGGCATAACTAAGCCCGCTATCTTTATCCTGCATCTACTAGTGTTTTCATTGCACCAGCTTTGCTTTTTTTCTTTTATAACAAAGACACTTAAGATTACTCCCAAGCACAGCTTAAACTGAGTTCCACAGGATTCAGGGTTAATTGTTGGGTTTATGGTTTTTGCATTATTTTCTGATAGTTTATAATTTTCTGGTCATTTTCTCTAGGCTGTAGGATTTCTATTTATGAGAATACTTCTTAATTTCCAAGTATTGACAATGTTTTAATTGTTTATTTCCAATTTAATAAACAATTAATTGTTTATTTCCAATTAAGCCATATAATAATGTGGCTTATGAAATTTCTACTATTGAGTTTTTAAAAAGATGTTAGTGGCCAAGTGCAATATCATTTTTACTAAATGATCCATGGATACATAGAAAGAATGGATATTCTGCAGCATTATTCACAGTGGCCAAAAGGTGAAAGCAACCCAAGTGTCCAATGATGGATGAATGGACACACAAAACAGGGTACATCCACACAATGGAATATTATTCAGCCTTAAACGTGAGTATATTATGTTAAGTGAAATATGACAGTCACAGAAGGACAAATACTGTATGGGTGCATATATTGCAATGTAATTGGCACAATGCTGTTCTTATGGCAGGAGCTCAGGTTATGTTTGTTAATGAATATACCAAATGATACCACCATTTACTGTCTCTCTCCCATGGCTTTCATTGCAATGTTTCCTTCATGAACACAATTTCTAACATTTGGTCTTCCTCCACTTTCTTTTCTTCCATTCAAAATATGTATTGGCCATTTGTGAATTCTGGAGTACTCACAGCCCTCAACAGCTTTCTGTTCAATACGCTCTATGAAGTCTACATTGTGCAACATAACAGATGTACTGAATGATAGGACAGCAGATCAGAGAAAGAGGAAGTTGTCTTTAGGTCATTCAGACATTGTGCTTTACTTGTCTGGGCCCATTCTTTACCCATCAGCATCACACTTTTTCATCCCTTATTGTCTGAGAGAATGACTGGGGATCTTAGTCGGTCACTTCCTCAGTGGTTTCTTAATGCAGACTGCAAGTTTAACTCTCCTGCTAAGTGGGTACCTTGACTTTGCTTCTTTTTTTCACCAAAAATGAAGATAATCCCTGGGATGTCTAGTGAAAACTCTAGATCTTCTACACCTCTGTCTCTTCTATTTATGAATCAGACTTATGGTCAGGGAGTAGTCACTGAAGCTTTCTTAATTATTTTGTCTCCTCTCCTTTTGGGCACGTAGTAGAACTATACTTCCCTGGCCATTTGAAGTTGGTTGTGGCTTTAAGATTTGCCTTAGACAATGAAATGTGAAAATGACATGTGTCATTATGGCTAATCCTGATCAAAAGCTTTAAGAGTTATAGTGTGCTTTGCCAGGTTCTTTTGCTTTCTCCATGGTGACTAGTTATGTTTATGTTTCAAGCCATGGTGACTTCATCAACCTAGATCCCAAAGAAAAAACAGCCCTGAGGAACAGAGCCCCCAACTAACCCTCAGTGGACACGGAGCTTAATTAATCCTTTGTTGCTTTGAACAATTGAAATTAGGAGATGCTTATCACCACAGCAGAGACTAGCCTATCCTGACTAATGCACAGAGTACTTAGGAGAAGAAGGCTTACAGCTCAGAGCTCATGAATAATGTAGACTTATTGAAAGTCACATGGCCTCTCTGAGCTTCATTTCCTTCTTCTGCAAAGTAGGACAAATAAGGCTTATCCCAAAAGGATTACAGTGGGTAAATGACCTGAGAAATAGTAAATGCTGAAGTACATAAGCATGCTCAATAATGTAAGGCAATTGTTTTATTATGATTATTAAATGGTGATGATGCTAACGATAACGGCAGTGGTGATGGCAAGGCTGCCATTTATTCACCACTAACTCTGCGCTCTTCTCAGCATTTTACACACGTTAGTTCATTCAATCCTTGCAGCAACTCTGTGGGGGTAAGGACTGATATGAATACGCACTTTACAGAGGGAGAAACTGAGCCCCACGAACTTTGCCAAAGTCAGCTAGATAATGACTTTGGATTTGAACTCAAGTGTCCAGAGCCCATGGCCTTTTCCCCTGTTCTATATGGCCAACCGATCAACGTGCGCTGGGTTGAACAGGAATATCCCAGGAATAAAATCAACAGAGCGTCACAACCTGGCACTATTGAAAGTGCTCTCAGTCTGTGCTCCTGGTGGTGTGCCCACCCCAGGAATACTGGGGAGGAGATGTTTGTCTCAGGCCTATGTCAGCAGCACAGCCAAGATTAGGGACTTCCAAGTGTCCATCCCAGATTTTTATGTATCCAGTGGGCCAGCCACTCACTCTGTACATTAAATTCTTGGTAGGAGCATCTTTACCTTCTCACACCCTCTAAGCTTTGTCATAGTAATAGTGTAATATAGAGGTTTCTGCATGCATTCTGCTCTCTGAAAGGATAATAAATTAATCACACCCTCGGGCACTGTTCAAACACACACACTTAATCTCATACTAACTTGCCAAACTTTCCTTCCTCGCCATTGCTCTGCTCCTCTCCCTTCTATCAGTTCAGATGTTTATGGTTCCCAAAGAAATATTAAACCAAATATTTATGCGCTCATCTGAACCACAGTTCAGAGAAAGCAATGCAACAAAATCAGCATTATGAACCTGGAGCTATTCCCATTTGGAAGTTATAAACACGAACAATTGAACAATTTCTCCCTGGAAATGCATGTTGGCTGTCCTTTCACTGAGAGTTTCAATGCTTATTCTTATTATTCTTATAATTCAGGACAAATTTTAATGTTAAGTCTGATGTTTGGAAACACAAGCAGTGTTAAATATAAATAAAATTTCAATCATTTCCAATTGAAAGCCCAACACTCTATTCTGCCTTGCATATACCTCTGTTAGAAGGGCCTGTGCATGGCTTTGAAGTTCTTCGTTCCCTGAAGCAGCTACTGTCTCTCACAGCTGGATCACCACTGATTAGAACCTTTCAAAGGCCGCCCACACCACCACTTTCAGGGAAAACTTAGGATCCCTCAGTAATGCATGGAAGGCTCCCTGTAGCCTGTTCCCTGCCTCTGTCTTCAGCTTCAACTGTTGTGGTGTTCACACACAACCCCCGTCTTGTTTTGTTGCCATTTCCCCAAAAGGACCACATTTGGGCCTACCCCTGTTTCAGCTCTGGGCTTACCCTCTTCTGACTCAGAGGCTCTCATTAGAAATCTGAGCCTGGCCAGCCAGATCATCTCTTCGGGAAGCCTGGGACAGGGTCGGGGAGATACTGAGTCATCATTAAAGTCTCATCAGCTTGAAAGTTGAGTCCACTATTTTGGGAAGCCCCTTTGGGCAGTAAATACAGACTTTGACAAAGGGAATAGTCTACTAAGAAAACGGATATATATAGGTTATAAGAAGACAGCTCATGCTCGAGCACGGTGTTACCACTCCACAGCTGATAAATTAACCTCTTCAACACAACTAAATCTCACGTCTCAGGCGTGGTCTCCAGGTTATACTCTTCCACAAAAATATCACACCCCCTTTCCCAATGGTACCTGGTAAGTGGCTTTAATTCACCAGGATATTATCAAATGGATATCGGTATGTCTCATTCCTTCCTCGTCCCTCAATTCTCTAATCACATTCATATCTTCAGAGAAGGCTTCCCTGACCACCTTATTTAAAAAAAAAAATAGTGGCTTCCCTTCCAACATCATCCTCTACGCCCATTTCCCTGTCCTGTTTTCCTCCCCAGAACCTGTCACCACCTGACATGGTTATGTGTTTGTTATCTCTATTTGCCCTTAAATTATATGCCCCATGTTAATAGAGACTTTTGTTCGTTGCTGTAAACGGTGTATGGTGCACAGTAGACAAATAAATAAAGAAGCTATGTAAAGAGAAGCTGGAATGAGAGACCATATTAAGGAAAGAAAATTAATGCATAAATCAATGCACATGCACAACTGCTTTTGTTTCAAGATGGCTTATCAATTTCTGGTAAGGACCAGCTCTGCTTCTTGGGCTTGAGTTCTGAAAGCTAGTCAGATAAACTCCCAATAGAATGATATCGAGTGATTCTCCTAATTAAATCGTCCCAATGAGACCCCCATTTTTTTTAAGATTTTTTTTTTTTAATTTTTAGAGAGGAGAAGGGAGGGAGAAAGAGAGGGAGAGAAATATCAATGTGGGGTTGCCTCTCACACGCCCCCAACTGGGGACCTGGCCCGCAACCCTGGCATGTGCCCCAGACTGAGAATCAAACCGGTGACTCTTTGGTTCGCAGGCTGGCACGCAATCCACTGAGCCACACCAGCCAGGGCAAGACCCCCCTTTTTAAGAATTGGGAGCATGTGCCTTGAAAATTAACAGACCAGTGGATGAAATGGATTGACTTGGGTAAACATCTTCCTTCTTCTGAAGATTATGGCAGCCTAAAACATGGCTTTTCCAAGGAGGCCTAACAAGACAGAATCATACACGTGGACTCAATAAAGGCTTTGGAGAAGCATTTCAGAAGATGCACAATAAATGAAAGGATCTTGGTGGGGGATATGTATGGTTATGAAGTTCCTCTCAAGTCATGATAACAAATCCTCTGAAACAGCCATGGGTAAGCACAATTGCCCAGTTAAGTGTCTTCCTGGACAGATGATGCTGTGTAGTATGTTCTATTCCAGGGATACTGGGCTAGGTAGAGGCCATGTGAGGTAGGAACCCAGAAGGAAGCACACATTTGAGAAAGAAGCAAAGCGATATGTTCTGTATCAGATGTACACCATGGAGCCCCTTAAGTGATTGGAAATGTGCAAAAATGGGGCAGAAGGTACAGTTTTGGACATCACTTCAAGTCCTACAGAAGAGGAGATTGGCTTAGTTTTGTTGTTTCAGGAAAGTCAATCAGCACGTTACTGAACAGATTTCAGCTCAAAAGAAGGACGTCGTCCTGAGGTTGAAGAGCTTTAGCTGAGGGCACCGGCTGCCTGGTGATGGAGAAGTCTGCCCCTGAGATGCCAGCCTTACATTGCCAGCTGGTAAAGATGCTGCACGGGCGATCGATACGAGATACACTCTGTGGTGGTTTCTCACTCCCAGCTGCTGTAATTCCTTAAGTCCAAAGCTCAGAGCAGCCCTGAACATGTATGGATCAGAGCTGTGTGAGCAGGCGCAGGATGAAGTGCTGTCCAGAGATCTCTGTTTAAACTCAACTCAGCCAGTTTCTACTCACTGCTTGGGCAAGGGCTCTCTTTCATTTCCTGTGGCTCCATTTCTCTAGGTGCCGAGCAATATCTATCACTCCTGCTCCAGCAGTGCAATGGTTTGGAAAATGGTTTCTAGTTTAGTTTGGTTCTAACATGTCATTGGTTTTTGACCTTGAACAAATCTTTTCGCCTATACAAATATCAGTTCCCTCTTCAGCTAAATGAAGATAACAGACCTGAGCTCCCAAGCTCCTGGTAAGTGCAGAGTGCTGTAGTTGGCACACAGTAGGCACTCAGTAAGTGCTAAAACTTATCTAAGTATATCTAAATACAACTTGTAAATATTGGGAAGAGTAATTTCATAACTAAGAGGACTTTTAAAAACCTTCAAGTTGCATCCTATGTAATAATTGCTTTCACTGAGCTGTTATAAATGTCAGGTATGTTGTCAACGCAACTTTATGTGCACTTCACCCATTTCCAAGATAGGAAACACGAGACTCAGTAAGGTGAAGTTATTTGTCCAGCTGCGTTACACAGCTAGTTCAGGAGCAGGGCCAGACAGGGAAACGTCTGAGACCAGCTGGGTCAATCCAGAACTCTGGATGCTGGTCTGATGCCAGATCCTAGTTGCTTAATTCCTCACAACTCAACCAGACGCCTTCTCAAGGAGCTGGGCTGGTCATGTCAAGGCGCTGACTGGATTTTGAAGAGGATAACCAGGTCTTCTTTGCAGGGCTCCTTCAGCGTGCTCAGATCCCCAGCCCACACAGCGCAGCGGGTGCTCACTATTACAGGGCCCAGGGCCCTGGCCCATATGTGCAGATAAATATGCTACACAGTGGAAAATAAATGTACGCACAGTCCTGGTGCTTTCTGACTTGAAGCCAAACAAATCTACCCAGGCTCATTTGTCAGCTGCAGTAAACCTCCTCCTTCTCAGCCTAGCTCATCCCGCCTCCCAAGTTCCTTAGTTGTTATAAGCTTATCACAGAAGTAAATCAAAATGTTCTCAAGAGGAGAAGAAAAGATAAAAGCAAAAAAATGCACCATCCTTCAGAGAGGAATATTTTTTATAGTTCCACAACTCTAGCAATTCTGTCTTTAAAAAAATCCATTATTTAATTTTAGTACCATGGAAGTGCTAGTGATGAATAATAGCTCTTCTTCTACCTTCTAGTATTTCTAAAATATTAATACTAGTTGGATACCTTTCCTAAGGGGAAACAGAAGTTGAATATTTTATAGGCTCCTGAGCCTTATTCCCATACTATGAATTTATTTGATTACTACCCATCATATGCCCTGAGTTCTTTGAATTGTGCCTGCACCAAAGGATGGGGGCCATAGGTGGGTGGAGAGGGTAAAGTGTGTTGCCAAATAGGCTCTCTCATTATTTTCTTTGTCTAAGTCTTTTCTATTATCCATCAAAACTCACCACTCATCTCCACACTAGACTTAGGCTGTGAATTGTAACTATAAGCTACACTAAAGCATCCAACTTCAAAGACCTGGGGGCAGGTCAAATGTCCCTCACGGCAAACAACCACTTATTATATCTTTAGCTGCAAACTGTTGATGTTAAATTTGAGTCCCAACCTATTTGTTCTTGAGCAGCTTGTAAATTTGCCGTCTGCGAGTGTGCATGTGTGTATGTGTGCGTAGCGTGTACCTGTGCTTGCTCTATCCTTACAGTTGGGGTGTAAGAGAAGAAACACGAAGACTGTTTCAGAGTAAACGATAAATAGTACCATAAAGTTTTGTACTTGGCAATAAACTTTTTTAAATAAAAAAATAGGTATTGCTCCCTTTACAAAACTAACACATGTATACTAGAAAAATTCTGGAAAGTAAATCAAAGTAGAAGGTGGAAAAACATGTGAAATGTCCCTCTTGACAGTTACAACTATTTTAGCATGTGAATGGCTCCCTTCCAGTCTTTTAAATTCACACAGCTACATACATATATTAAGTATATTTTACTGATTATGCTATTACATTTGTCCCCTTTTTTCCTCTTTGCCCTCCTCTGCCTGGCACCCCCACTCCCTCCAGGAATCTCCCCATCCCTTAGTTCATCTCCATGGGTCGTACATATGAGTTCTTAGGCTTCTCCATTTCCCATTATTCTTTACCTCCCTCTGTCTATTTTGTTCCTACAAATATGCTTCTTATTCCCTGTACCTTTTCCCTCCCTCTCCACCCACCTCCCCGCTGATAACCTTCCACGTGATCTCCATTTCTGTGAATCTGTTGCTATTCTAGTTGTTTGCTTGGTTTGTTTGTTTGTTTGTTTGTTTGTTTTTAGATTGGTTATTATCCATCTTATGGTTGTGCAGAGGAGAAGCAGGTCTACCTACACCTCCATCTTGGCTGAAAACTCCTATTTTCAATTACACTTTTATTTTGAGAAAATTGGAAGATTCACAGGCAGTCGCAAGAACTATCCTTTACCCAGTTTTCCCCAATGGTACCATTTTGTAAACTATAGTACAATATTGCAATTGGGATATTGACATTGATTTAACCCACCGATTCTATGCGGATTTCCCCAGTTTATTCATACTCATTTGTGTGTGTGTGTGTGTGTGTGTGTGTGTGTGTAGCCAGTTCTGGACAATGTTGTCACATGTGTAGGTTGTGTATCCATCATTACTATTAAACTATTGAACAGCTCCCTCACTACAAGGACCCCCATTGCCATTTATAACCACTCCCTCTTCTCTCCCATATCTCACCTCTTCCCCACATCCCTGGCAACCACAAATCTGTTCTCCATTCCCATAATTTCTTCATTTAGAAAATGCCATATAAATGAATTTAAGATGTATATAACCTTGGAATTGCCTTTTTTTCCCACTGAGCATAGTTCCCTGGAGATTGTTGTTGTGTATCAGTAATTCATTTATTTTATGGCTGAGAAGTATTCCATGGTATGAATGTAGCACAGTTTCCTTAATGATTCACCTGTTGAAGTCAATGAGATACCATCTCACACCTGGCAGAACGGCCATCATCAATAAATCAACAAACAACAAGTGCTGGTGAGGATGTGGAGAAAGGGGACCCTTTTGTACCACTGGTGGGAATGCAGACTGGTGCAGCCACTGTGGAAAGCAGTAAGGAGATATCTCAAAAAATTTAAAAAATGGATCTGCTTTTTGACCCAGCAATGCCACTTCTGGGACTATATCTGAAGGAACCCAGATCACCAATTTGAAAGAACTTAAACACCCCTATGTTCATTTCAATGTTATTTACAATCACCAAGATTTGGAAGCAGCCAGGTGTCCATCAATAGATGAGATGATAAAACAACTATGGGACATTTACACAATGGAATTCTACTTGGCTCTAAAAAAGAAGAAAATTTTATCCTTTGCTACAGTATGGATGGATCTGGAGAACATTATGCTAAGTGAAATAAGCCAGTCAGAGAAAGACAAATACCATATGATTTCACTTATATGTGGAATCTAATGAACAAATTGAACTAACGACAAAAACAGAGACAGACTCAGCGATGGAGAGCAGCTAGTAGGGGTGGAGGTGAGGGGGTGGAGGGATTGAGAAAAAAAAAGACTCATGGACATGGACAACAGGATGGTGATTGCTGGGGGGGTATAAGGGGACTAAATGGTAATGGAAAAAATATAATAAAGATTATACATTTTTTAAAAAAGATGCTATGAATGTGTGTGTACGGGTTTTTATACGGACAGTTTCACTTCTCTGGGATAAATGTCCAAGAGTGCCATTGCTGTGTCCTATGATAGCCGCGTGTTTATTTCACAAGAAACTGCCCAGGTGGTTTCCAGAGTAGGTGTACCAGTATACAGTCCCACCAGCAGCGGCTGAGTGATCCAGTCTCCCACGTTCTCACCAGCATTCGCTATAGTTACCATTGTTTTAACCCTCCTAATAGATACGTACTGATAGCTCACTGTGGTTTTAATTTGCATTCTCCTTGTGGCTAACGAGGTTGAACATCTTTTCATGTACTTATTTGCCATCTGTATATCCTCTTTGGTGAAATGGTTGTTCATGTCTTTTGCCTATTTTCTAATTAGGCTGCTTGGGGATTTGTGCTGTTGAATTTTGAGAGTCCTTCATATATTCTACATGCTAATCCTTTGTTAGATGTGTGGTTTGTAAATGTTTTTCCCTGGTCCGTAGATTGCTTTTTCATTCTCTAATAGAGCTTTTCCTAGAGGAAAAGCTTTAAATTTTGATAAGGTTCAATTTATCAAGGTTTCCTTTTAGAGAACGTGCTCTGTTCATCAGGTCTAACAACTTTTTGTCTAGCCCTAAATCACTAAGATTTTCTCCCATTTTGCCTAAAAGTTTCAGTTTTACATTTTATATTTTTATTAATGATCGATCCATTTTGATACGAGGTTTAGGCTGAGGTTCATTTTGCCAGCAGAGGTCCAGTCGTTCCAGCACCATTTGCGGAGGCAGCCAGCTGCCTGCTGGGGACGGCTGTGGCCCCTCCGTGAAGAACGGGTGGGGCAGGTGCGTCTGGGTCTGCTGCTGGGTTCTCTGTGTGCTCTGCTGAGCCGTGTGTGTGTCTTGGCTGTGCCACACTGTCTTGGTCACCGCAGCTGTGTAGGCTTAGCCTCAGGAAGGCACATTTCTCCGACCGTGTGCTCCTTGTTCGAGGCTGTCAGGCTGTCCCGGGACCTGCGCCTGTCCACGTGTGTTTTAGAGTAGTGTGTCTGTGCCTGAAGAAAGCCTTGCTGGGGTTTTGATAGGAAGTATGTTAAAGCATAAACATATCTTTATGTTCTTTTTCTAAACATGGTATCATGAACATTTTCACTATTATTACTAATTCCTTTCACTATTATTACTAATTACTAGTGGCTACCTAATATTTTAAACTAGATATACTATCATTTAACAACCATTTCAATGATAATGGTTCCTTTGCAATTATGAATAATATGGATAAATCTACTGAGAACATCCTGCCAAAAAACAAACAAAAAAAGTTAACAAACTCTGTATTGTTGTATTATTTCCTTCAGATGGATTCCCAGAAGTGGAGTTACTAAAACAAAAAGGAGGACTATTCTTACAATTATTTCTATTTGGATATTCTTTCACATATTTACCTATGTGTGAAACATATATTATCATTAAATTTTCATATTGTCATGCATTTGAGTGTCAGAGTAGGAAACATGTTTATCAAAGAAGAAAAGAGAGACTATAGGAAAGGCAAATAATGTAGCAACATGCCTCCCAAAATGATAATAGTTGTTATACCCACCTGGCCCAAATTTTCATAGGCGTTGCCACATACCTGATCTCAGGTAATCCTCTCAACTATCCAGGGGATGGCAGGTAAGAAAAATCCATTCCTAGTTCAGGACAGCTATTTGCCAGTAAATGTTTTTTTAATCTCTTTTTATCTTAAAGAAAAAAAATTAGCTAAGTCATTTTATTTTTACCCAAGAAAGGAGAAGGGACAAATTGACCAGCCTAATATATCTCCTTGTTGCGTTGGCCATGGAAATGGCTATCCAGAAGATGGCCCGGGATGGGAGGTGAGGATAATCAATGGCAGCCTGGGAGGGCCGACACAGTTCTGTTTATGTTTCTGTCCCTCCTAATTTGGTTTCTCTTCTTTCTCTAATGGAAGTAGAGCTTCCATGGAGAGATAGGAAAAAATGTGTTTTTTCTTTCTATGCAGTCACTTTGCTTTTAAAGCATGCTGGATCCACATCGCTGCCAGCAAGCATAATCATCCTCGCGGTATGAGTCTTAAAAGCTGGGGTTCTCCTTCTGAGGACTCAGGACAGAGGCGATCGTTGGGGCCATGTCAGGGTGCACTTAAGTCCTTAAGTGTGTCCAGAATAAACTGCAACCACAAGAAAGGAAAGTCCAAGGCCGCCTGTGGACCACACCATTGCATTATTTAGAAAAACCTGTCTCCATACTCTCAAATGTTAGTATCAGGTGTCCTTGAGGATTGTAAGGTAGAAGATCACTCAAATAGTGGGATACAGAAAAAAAACCTTGTATAAATGGCAGCTTTTCTAGTGGAAATATTTGATTCTTCCTTGCCAGGTTGTAGGGGCAAAGGACAAGGAGAGGGGAGAAGTTGCCACTAGTTAAGTGCCTGCTTTGGAGCAGGCAACTTCCTAGAGGCTTCTCATATGTTTTTATGTTAATTTTCATAATCTAAAGAGGAACTGTTAGCCCCACTTCATAGAGGAGAAAGTGGAACAAAAATAGCTGAAGTGAGTTTCCCAAGAAGAGCTGTCAATCAAAGCTAGACTGGTCGAACGCCAAGTTGAGTTCTTTTTTCTACTACTCCTTGGTGAAGATTCAGAGGACAACGGAAAAGCAGCCAATGATTTAAATTAGAAGCTCAGAGACAGCAATAAATCAATGAAGTGATGAAGAAAGGAGCTCTCCTCAAGCTCTCTGCTTTTGAACTTCACTCTTGCACAGATAAACGGAATTCAGAGATTGTGGGAAAGAGCCTCAGGGAGACCATGCCTACTTCCAGTGGGGATGTAGCCTCTTATTCCTCCATCCTGCAGAGAACTGGGTCCTCAGAAAGAACACAGAACTCCACACCAACGGAGAGAAGGAAAATACAAACAATCCCTGTCCTGTGCTAGGGCGTAGGGTTCAGAGCACACAGCTGGCATGCAGAGCGAGGGGCTCAAGTTCTTGCTCAGATATTTAGTTATGTGTTTGTCAGAGAACATGCTATGAAATCTAACTCCCAGCTCCCTCCACTGTAAGTGGGGATAATGCCCACCTGGAGGCTTACTTTGAAGATTAAATTAGAGACAATGCAGGTAATGAGCTGATGCCTGGGATGGCACAGTGTTAGCGAAGTAACTATGATCATGGATACCCTGCCTCCCTTTCCTCAAGCATAGCTCCCACACCTCCCTGGATGCTGACAGTTCTCCAATTCACAGTGCTACCCACTAGGGCAGAAGCACTGTACTCACCACGTGAGCTGGGAAGCTAGGTATGTGCCCTCTTACACCCAGATTCCACTTGTAACCCCCATGGAAGCCTCCTTCTTGGCCAAATCCCCCACTATGAAGCCCAAGTACAGGCATTCCTTAGAGACAGTGTGCATTTGGTTCGAGACCACTGCAATACAGTAAGCACTGCAATAAAGTGAGTTGCATTTTTGCTGGTGAGGGTCTTGTCTTTAATTTGTAAAAAAAACAAATGCAACTTCTGTGAAATGCAATAAAGCAAAGCACAATAAAACAGAGTAAGCCTGCAAAGTTCCACCCCTTTTTCTCTTTAAGAGAAATAGTTTCTGTGTTTTGCGGGGTAAAGACACATGTACCACTTAAACTCTGCAAAGAAAAATCAGATCTTCATCTTTTAGATGTATCGCTTCCTTTGTGTTCGATACAATTCTCATCCTGCCCTCCCTTCCTGGGCACTTGCTGGGCAACAGTGCACTGGTCTATGCATTTTGAGGCACCCAGAGATTAAAATCCCCTTGGTCCCCAGGAACTCACAGCCTTGGGAAAGACTTGGGTGACATACCATGCAAATACCGCTCAGTCCCCAATTTTCAAGCTTCCTTTTAAAGGCAGCGACATGGAGCAGCCAAATCTATGTCCATGCAGTTAACCACAGAAACTTGGGTCCTGCTAAGGCCTTCTTTTACATTTCTTCTTTGAATGTGGCTCTGGGGAAATTTCCTTTCTTAGCATGAGGCCCTTTTTATGTGGGGAGAGGGTTGGGAATCACACAAAGCTCCATAAACAAGAATTCATCTTGTGACGATAGCCAGACATGTTGAAAAAGCATTGGGATCATTTTGAGCAACTCTTCCAAAGGCCACAACCCAAACAGCTCAGGAAGAAGACCCCTGTATTCTATCTCCCCCGTATTCTCTGCAAAGCTGAACCCACAACCCAGTCCCTACCTGTAATCAAAACCCAGTAGGTACCTGGTAAATGCTGTAAGCATACTTTCAGGAAGAGGGAATGCTGTGTATACAAAAGAAGCAGTTGCCATTGTATTTACAAATGACATGCATACCTTGGGGGTACTGCAGGTTTGGATCCAGACCACCTCAATAAAGCAAATATTGTGAAAAAGAGAGTCATGGCTTTTTTGCTGGAGGAGGGTCTTGCCTCCAATTTGTTTTAAAAAAAAAATGCAGTACCTGTGAAGCTCAATAAAGCAAAATACAATGAAAGGAGGTGTGCCTGTGTTTCCAAGGGGTTTGGAGCAAGGGGAAGGGTTCTCACCTGGGCATGTACTAGGAGTCAGGGCCTGTGCCAGGTGCTAGGGAGTCAGGGCTGAGTGGCGCAGGACTCAGTGCTTTAGATGACTTGGTCATCCATTTTTACCCTCATAGCGATCCTATATGCATTTCTCTCTCTTTTTGTCATTAAATAAACTCTACAAGATAGGTAGCTTTATTATGCCCATTTTACAGGGTGGGAAACTGAAAACCAGAGCTGTTAAGAAATTTGACCAATTTCTGGCCCTGGCCAGGTAGCTCAGTTGGTTAGAACATTGTCCCAATGCACCAAAGCTGCAGATTCAATCTCTGGTCAAGGCACATACAAGAATGCATGAATAAGTGGGACAACAAATTGATGTTTCTCTCTCTTTATCTTTCTCTCTTCCTCTCTCTCCCTTTCCCTCTCTCAAATCAATAAATAAAAATTAGAAAATAATTTTGACCAACAAGTATGCATCAGCAGCAGCCCAGACAAAATAACACGTAGGATTTATTACAAGTTTATATCCCAGTGGTGCTGAGCACTAACAATGTATTATCTCACATGACCCTCCACAAAACTGTAGGAGGCAGACTCATAGTACCTCCATATTACAGGCAAAAACCAAAGCAAAACAAAAGAAAACAAAAAGCACCTCAGGCTTAGGTTAAGAAACTTTCCCTGAAGATAAATTAAGCCTTTCTGCCCATTGAGCCTTTGCTCTGAATCACTACATTAAGCAAGCGGATCAATAATTTGCAAAGAGATTAACCAAATAAGAACATAACTGCCCCAAACCTGCCCTTCAGGTGACCAAAACAAGCAGACTGAGAAATGGTCAAGGCAGTTGTTTTGGTCAGTTTAGTAATTCTGTACTAACAAAAGGGGACTCAATCAATTGCTTAGCAATTAGCCATTATGAGAAAATGGGGGGAAAAATCCAATTGACTCTTTGGTAGAGCAGGAAGCGTTTTAAATGTCACCACAGTGAGAGAAATATTTGAAAATTTGTCTTCATAATGGTTAACTAATTGCAATCTTCAAATTTTATTGCCTTGGAAAAATAACTCAATTCAAGAGACAAAGTATTAACACTTGGGGCTATTTCTCCTTTGTCTTAGTTAGCATCGAAGGCAGGCATGCAAATTGATCAATCCTTATAATCTAAAGAGACCCCTCCTAATGAACAGCCTCCTTGAGGCAGACACACTGTGTTATTATTCATCATTTTATCCTCGACGTGTGCCTAGTGCAGTGAGGGGACACATGGTAGGTGCTCAACTGAAACAAAATGGAGAAGAGCTTCTGAGGTCTATCCCCAGTCCTGAAACCCCTGTGAGTGAAATTCTAGAGCTGTATATGTAATCTGACTTTGGTATAAATATAGTGAAGGATGCCAGCTATAGATTTCTTTAGCTAGTGGACTCTCCATCCCCTCCTGGCATCAGCCCTTCCATCTGCTTGATGACAATCAGCTAGTGCCACAGTCACCCTGTCATGACAGCCTTCCACTCCCATCCACAGGGGGATGTGCTTCTGGTCAAACCTTACCCTTCTGCTGGCCTCAGACAGAGATGGCTCCAGCAATGCTCATTTGCCCAAAGTTGGAGCAATATGTATTTTCCCTAGGGCTTTGCTGCTAGAGCCTTCTAGTCTTTGACGGTAATGCTGGAAGGGGGCAGTTTGTGCTGTTTGGAAAAGTCTATGTACAGGAGAGAATGAGGTCAACATGTACAGGGAGAGCAGAGAGAGGGATTCTTTGAATCTGGGATCTCCTGTTCTAAAACCAGACACATCCTTGCATTTCCTGGCTATGGGAGTCAATAAATACTCCTTCACTTCCATTATTTGAATGTGTTTGTCACATACAACCACCAAATTTTGACAAATAGAGTCCCTTTCCAGTCACTACAGTTAGTTTTGCTTTAGTTTGGTAATATTGGGGCAATCAATCAGAAAAAAAAATGGACTAGAGGTTGAGAAGAGAATTAAGAGGTAGGCTGTAGAGGGAGGTTTAAACTTTGAGATGAGACTCTGCAGAGCAACCCTGAGCAAAATGAGCAATCACGCATTACAGACTGGAGGCACGGGCCTGCAGCCGGGTGTCTGTGGTGCTGGGAGGACAGGGGAGCCCAGAATCCACGTGGCCCTAAAGCCAGAAAGGGGCCCTAAACTAGAACAGGAGCCACCCAGAGAAAGAAAAAGGAAGATGTTTACATTATCTTCCACAAAGAAAAAGGTATTGAATGTTGAAATAGAGAATTGAGGTTCTTTCTAAGGATTCTATCAAACATCACAATGAAAACAGACAATGCCCCATGCTGTACTACTTAATGAAAGATGAACACATGTCGAAGAACATCTATGACTGAGATCTCCTTGTTACAGTGAAAGTGAAAAATATAGGTTCACCAGTGGCCTTGTTCCAACATCTCCCCACCGCAAGGTCTGGATCAGCGATGTGCAGACCCACTGTGAGGAACAAGGTGGAGAAGGAAGGCTAACGTGTGAAGCAGCTAAAGAAGGCACAGTAAACTAATAATTGCTTATAAAGTTTTATGGTGGTCATTAATCTTAACCACCTCAATTTTTCTAAAAGGAAAGATTCACGGTCTTTTTGAATAGACAAAATTCAAGTTTATGAGAAATTTAATAATATTCATGCTGACGCAATAAGAAACCCCCAAAGTCTTAAATGTGCTGCAGACTTCAGAGTGCAGGCAGCTTGCTCCAGGAGAAAAGGGTCAGGGTTGAGAGCCAGACGCAGAGCCAGAGCCTGACTCACAGGGCTGCACTCAAGTCACTGAGTCTCTGAATGTTAGCGTCCTCATCTGGGAGGTGGAGGCAAGGCTCGCTTCCTTGCAGAAGTGCAGTAAGACTAGAAACGAAGGGAGGGCAGTTTATAGAGGCACACAGCCTGGCATGCAAGCAGTGGCACTTGGAAGGCAGAGCTGCAACTGTCATTTCAGAAAATTTTCCAGGCACAACTGGAATCCCAGAAAGATCGCTCCTCTCCCCTTCCACCGCCATAACTCTGGGCCAAGTCCCCACCACTTCTAGAACCTGCATGACTGTTCCTATTCCTCCCTTCCACCGCTCATCTCCTTCTCTCCACAGTCTATTCTCCACCCTTCAGCCACAGTGAACCCACAAAGACAGACGACAGATCATGCCTATCCTCTTCTCTTCCTCCAAACCCCCTCCAAATGGCTTTCTCTCTCAATTAGAATAAAAGCCAAAGTCCTTCCAGTGGCCTAGAAGGCCTTCCATGATCTGGCTCGCACTTCGCCTGTCTCGTATCCCTTTATCTTCTCTGCTCCAGCTCCTCTGGCCTCCTTGGCATTTCCAGAACATTCCAGATGTGATCTTATACAGGCTTTTGCTCTCAGTTCCCTCTCTCTGGGATGCTCACTGCCCCCCATGCACTCCTGTGCCACCCCCCTTCCTCAGGAGTTCTCATTGAGGGCCTTCCTGAAAACCCTATTTAAAACTGCAACCTGCCCCTGGTCTCCAGCCCCTGCTTCTCCATGTCCTTTATCTACCTTTATTAACTTATTTTGAACCTTTTTTTGAATCTCATCTTTTAGGGCCTCTCTATATGCCTGGACTTCTCACAGCCTTATTTTATTAATTTTTGATTTGTTAGTTTCCCTTTCTAGAAAGCCAACTTGAGAGGATAGGATTCTATTCACCGCTGTATCCATCGAACTACAGCAATCCTCATCATGTAGCCAGAGCTCAGTACATTTTTGCTGAATGGATGAATTAGCTACTTAACTCATGCCAGCCTGGAACTCCACGTTGCAAATCATTTCTCCTGGGCTGCAGAAACCTGTGCCATCAGAGAGGACCCTGTCTGAGATTTCCCCTGCCAGCATATCCTGAAGGCCTGTGGCTTCAAGCCAAGCTGCCTCCAAACAGCAAAATCAGGTGGGAAAACCAGAGCATCTGGGCTTGCATGGCTGGCTTTGCCAAAATCCAGTTTCATGATGGAGAAAGGGGCTGTGAAACCTACAGAAGCTGGCCTTTGAGGGTGATTCAGTGAGAAATGTCTAAATGCCAGGTTCATGAGATGCTTGGGGAATGAGAATATCTTTCCTTGACTTTATGTAAGGATGAAGTAAAATTGTTTATAGAAGAGTATGTCACAATTTCCATTTAAAATCTCCATCTCCTCATGTGTCCTCCCCCGTCTCTGGGGCCACCATCTGCCAGCTTCAGGGAGGGTCATCTCGTTCTCTAGCTCAGGCTCCCCTCCAGAGCTCATCCTCCTGTTGTCCCATTCTTTCCAGTCAAACTCTCAGTTGTTGTAGGTTACAATGAACTCATCTGACACAACTTCAGCACCGAGAAATTTTACTTTTAACCCAGTGGCTCTCAACCCTGACTGTATACTATGACTTCTGCAGAGGTGGGAGTGGCTTACAAAAAATTAATGTGCAAGCCACAACTGAGAGAATCTGATTTACCAGGGCTGGAGTAGGGCTTGGGAGCCAGGATCTTTCCAGAATATGGGTCATTCTAATGTCCAGGAAAGGCATTTAGATGTAATGTGTCTATTAATATAGAACTTTTTCCAAAGGCAAAAACTTGAAGACATTACGGGAGCTGCTTAGCCTTTCTGTTTCATCCAAAACGTCCCCCAAATGTGCTTGTCTAGCTACCATATGCAAAGGCCGCTGTGAAGGCAAAAGCTGGGTCATTACGGACACACCGGTGTTGATGGAGTCTACTTTAATGTCAATGGATCTGTCTGAGTCTCTGATAAGATCTGGGTCCCCAATGACCACCCAGAAGAACAGTGAGAAAACAGAGAGCAAACGGTGAGCAGAGTTAAGCTCACAGTGGACGCTCAAGATGAGCCTGGAGGCATATTTCACCCCCTGCCCCCCGAGCACGCTGGGAAAGTGGGCTTGTGTGCACATAATACTGACATGAATGTGTTCATAAGAGACATGCATGTGATCAACACTTTCCTGATTTGGTTTTTCTCCTCTGGATATACCGTAGATCTTTTAAAATAATAAAGGTTTTGAACAAAGAAAATATACTCCTAAATAGCATTCAACAAAAACAAGATAATGACAACAGAAAACAAAACAAGGGAACCTGAAACAAGGGAACCTAAATAGCATTCAACAAAAACAAGATAATGACAACAGAAAACAAAACAAGGGACCAAAACAAGGGAACCTTAGCACTGTAAGGCTGTCTTGAGAAATTCAACAACTAAGATGCCTTTCAAAATAAGACAATGCAATCTGAAAAGCGCTAATTTTATGACTAAATGCTATTTTTAAAATCTGCTCTAAGAAATAATTCCTTTTCTTCCACAAGACAGAGCAGGAACAAAAGGGAGATGATAACAGGTTTCCAGACATGTCCCATGAATAAGAAGAAGACTCTCTGGGTGCACGTGCAGGGAATATGGCGGCAAATCAGGGAAAAAATGCGACCGATATAGGCATCAGTCGTCACTGATGGGGAGAAATGAGGAATCGGCTGTTCTGAGTTGTTGCCATGTGTGATCCTATTCCTGGTGATTCAATCAAACAACTGTGCCTGCTCGTTTTATTGATTATTCCTGTTCTTGTCATGAGAACTGCAAAAACATTTCCAGAAATAGGCTGGTCAACATGGAAGTGGTAGAAAGAGATTTAACTAAACATTCTAAGGGCCATGAGTGGGAGTGTATTGTAATCAGGGATATCCCTTGATTGAAGCAATGTTGTTCAAATATGAAAAATTTATAATTTACTACTGAGACAAATTAAAGTACCTGTTGAATTCTAAATTTCCCGAGACAATATAGTGTCTAGCATCAAATTTGACAAAGTGATCCTGAAGTCTTTCACCTTAATTTACTTTAGAATTTTAAAAAAAGATCTGTTTGGGCACATGGGTGATGATTTCTACAGAAACACAGCAACTTACCAAGATATTGCTCTGTGCTAGCAATGGGCTGGGTGCTTTACACTTGCTCCTTTTATTCCCAGAGCAAGCTCTGAGGTACTATTATTTTTATTTCATTTTTCCATGACAAATTTGATAGAGGATTAGTGATTTGCTCCAGGTCACAGTTCGTAGTCCATGAGAAAGGAGTCAGTGCAGCACAGTAAAGGCTACAAACTCAGGAGCAGGTTTCTTGAATACAAATCTCAGCTCTGCTACCACCTGCAGAGTCTGTAGGATTCTGTGCCTCAGTATCTTTATCTGTAAAATGGGGATAACAGTATCTACCTCATAAGGTTATTGGGTGGAGATAGATACATACTCATAATGCACATAACTTATATTATGTAAGTACACATGAAATATATAAAATGCACCCATATATAAACTACTTAGACACCACAGGCACTATATGAATTAATTTATGTATAGTATGGGACAGATTTGTAAGTGTCAAGTATTATTACCATGATCAACAACATCTTCTCTGTCCTTGTATTTACTTTAAGCCTTGATATCTATAAACAACTCCTCTCCCCAGTCCTGCCTTTCCCTTTATAGTATCCTTCTTTTGGCTGAGGGTAGAAAGAGGGAGCACAATACCACTAAAAGAAAAGGAGTCAACAGTTATATTTTTTAAGCGTTAAAGTAAAAGGCCGATTGTAGGACTCAACAGATGAGAAATAAAAGTACTGTATGAAAGCTTGGCTTGCCTGAGCCTCCAAACAGGGAAATTTAATGTGAGAAGATATTCGAAGGTTTGGAAACAACTGCTCCTTTTTTTGCCTTCTACAATTTTTTCTGACTAGTATCTAACTCTAGAGGTTATGGGATGGCTGACCAATGAGAGGGCCAATATCTTTTTCTCTTGGATCTCAGTTCCACCTCTCTAAGCAATGGCTTGGCTTGGATGTTGATGTTCACACTGAGAAGTGGTGGTACCTTGGGGATGTCCTGTCCTGACTTTTTGGGCTGGGGAGGTGGCTGAAAGGCCAAAGAAGCCTGGGCTCTGCCTCCTGCTCTGACACTGGGATGTTCAAAGATCAGACAGCTGACTTCTGACACGGCCACGCCTCCCACATAAGGCGCCGCCTTTGGCAGCAGTGAAAAGAAGCTGCCCTGAATGCAAACTGACTTTTGAAAGAAACACAGAGCTTTCTCCTATTCAGATTTTAAATGATGCTGCTAAAACATCTTAAGAAAAGTTGAGTTTAATTCTACTAGTTGAAGCTATAGTCATGTTACTGGATTTTTCTAAAGGACTTGGTATGTACCCAATTCTCGTGTGTAGCTTATAACTCACAGATTTAATTATAGATCTTTCTCAGTCACTAGTTCCCTAGGAAACAAATCCATGGCTCATGTCTTGTGCATGGAAGGTCATAGCAAGAAGATAAATATTTTCTGCATTTTGAAAGTTTATCTAGAGGTCACAGGTCTGCAACTCAGCAGATGAGAGCTCTTCAGACAATAGCTAAAAGCTGCTATGTTTGACTAATATCAACGATACTTAAAGCCTTTTGTGTTTATCTCAAATAAAGCACTTCCCACTTAAATGATTAAAAATTTCCACCATATCTCTTTTCCTTATTTAAGGCTGAAATAGAAATAAGATGAGAAGTTTTCTTAAATGTTTTTTCCTGCCCAGTTAAGATAAAAACTATGTTTATAATTTTTAAAAAAGGGAATATTATCTGAAAAAATCCAAGCTAAATTTAATCATGTGGACATTGTAGGTCAGAGACGCTTTGTTTTTGGTGGGTTTTTTTTTTTTTTCATCTTAAATCATGCAGAAAACTGCCACACAGGACCACTTATATTAGAAAACTAAAACAAGAGGGAAAATCAAAAGCAGAAAAGTGAAAATGCAAATGCCTTTAAATATACGAGGAAACACCACAAAGTAAAGAGACACATTTTTTCTTGTGACTAGAGGAAGTCAGTCTCATTTTACTTCATAATTCTGTGTATTTAGCACTCTCTGAAACTGGTTCCTGCTTGTTCCCGTTAGTGCCACTAACTTTTTTAGTCCTATGTGAGGATTAAATGGGAAAACATAAGTAAAGTACTTTGTAAACCCCAAAGAGCTGTACAAATGTTAGCTCTCTCAATTAGTGTCTCTAGTATAAATTCTTAAACGAAACCCCTTTGATCACTGTGTGGCAAGACTAACTGAGGGCTTCAAGTGTCCTCAGACTTTAAACGACAAAGCACAGAGACAGCGGCACTCACGAACTTCTTGACCTTTCACGCGGAGATCATAAACTAAGCAGACACGACCATTTGATGAAATGCACAGAAACATCCCAGAAAGGTTCCAAAGATGACTTCTTTTCCCAGCAGAGCACAGTAAACCCATGGCAGAGAGAAGACCTAGGGGGTCTAAACCTGACATATAACATTTTCAGTTTCTCTTGCAGCCTCGTAATACATAGTTTATGGCTTCAGGGGGAGACCAGAGGTGTCAGGACATAGCAAGCTTTATTTGTCATTCTTCAGCCAGAGATCCAGGTCGGGAGGAAGAGTCTATAAAATGACACAGGGCATGGCTAGCAGGAGAGGGGAAGATTTAGTTAGTCCTGACCTCACTTTTAATGCACCATACATAAATAGCTTTTGCTTAGTTTAAGGGCTTCCATAAAATATTAATTCAGATATAGCTTAATATTTATTTAGCAATTTCTAAGCACCAGGAAACATATGCTTTCCCTACAGTCTCCTGTGATGTCAAAATAATCACGTGACATTGAGAAGGCACGCTGGGAGGATAACTCAGTTCAAGTTTCCAGCAAATAAATAGAACAGAGGGGCCCTAAATCAGGGTTTCTACACCCAAAGCTTATGATCCAAGCCATCATGAAGGAAGAAGGGCATTTCTAACTAATCTGCAGTCAACATCTCCTTGGGGAGCCTATACAACTTGTGATCCTTCTCTCTCCAGATAAACACACACACACACACACACACACACACACACACACACACACACACACACACTGACATCCCTCCATGGACCAAGGATTCAAACATGTAGGCAAAAAACTTTTGTTCCACAATCTTACTGAATCCTGGTTACCTTCACCTTTTCTTCCCTTCTTTTTAACAACTAGATCAACTCAACCCTTTTTAATTTCTACTATTGTGGGCTCAAAACCAGCCAGCTGTAAGATTCCAGCTAAGTTCATTTTAATGGTGACATAACTGAATGCTATTCTGATTTACTGAAGAAAAGCAAAAATGTCAAGTACTATAGCCCAAATATGACCAAAGAAGCTTCAGCTTGATGGAGCTTGTGGCATTTTCCACAGTGGTGGCTCCCACATGGGGTCACTGGGCACCTGAGCCAGAACCATCCAGAGACTGTTATCAAAAAAGAGCTCTGGACCCCATGGCAGACCTACTGGATCTGAACGTGAAGGTGGGGATGGGCCTCACTCCACGTTGTGAGCAGAATGACCTAGTGGATCAGGGCTCACTGCACTGAAACCCCCCTTTGACTGAGAAGACACTAAGTATCCAAATAATAAATGAGTCACTTGAGTTCATTTGTTGGTGGCAGAACCCGGCCTAGATGCCATGACTCCTGACATCCTCACATACAGTTCTGTCTCAAACACCCACAGTGTGATTAAAATTCAGTCGATAGAACAATTCATTTAAATACACCATTGTGCTGAGAAAATGAATTTGAAATATTCAATGCTAGTGTGAAATGAAATGTTTGTGATTTATTTCTTTAAGCCAATAATGTCCCCAAATAGGATGCTCATTAAATCACCAAAATAGTAATGCATGAATTTAAATTCGCTGTAATGGCTTAATTTTAGAGAAGAAGTCTACTTTTAATAGAATTGTGTCTTCTCTAACAAGAAAAATAAAGAACCACATTTTGTTGCAAATTGTGGATTAAAAACAAACCAACAAATGACTACAGCAGCCCAGATTAAGCCTCCTTTGTTTGTTCCACAGAAACCGTTATCTCCGGCGAGCATGTCTGTGGCAGCAGAATTGGTGCATACAGTCTAGCAACTACACCCATGGACAGTGGGCATGGTTTGGGGAACCCGGACAGCCCCAGGGTAATCTGGGATGCTCAGCTCATAAATGTTTTACCCAGAATGTGCAATGTACGCACTTCAAACATATGAATCATTTCGGACGGTAAGTATAGAAAACTTAAGTGATAGGGTGACTTCTTGGCACCCTCGCGGCTGCGGTCAAACTGTGGCTGCTGGAACCAGAGGCCGACGCTCCAGGCCGTTTAGTTCGTTCCATTTCTTGACACTTTTTTTAAAGAAAATATATTATGATATTCTTTATTAAGAAAGTTTCTAGTAAGTTTTCTTTTTTTTTTTTCTAAACTCATCTTAAAGAGGTAAAAGACACAGAAGGGAATATATCCATGATCTGATTTTAACTGATTTTCCCATTTGTACTTATTTCTTCCAAAGACTACAACAGCAAAAATAAATTTACCTCAATACCATCTCCATTCTCTTAAAAAATGTTGATTGCTTTGGTGTATGATGAAGAGAATGATTTCATATATAAAAACCTTACTTCTAAGTTACTATGAACTCAGTGAAATTTAAAAATACATAATCACCACGCTCTGAGGTTGCTGTGTTCGGGGGAAATCATGTTTTCTCACTAAATAAAATAAAATTTATTCTTTTAAAGAAAGAAAAAAATCACACTCTTAAAACAACAAATAGTAAACTACAATGAATGTATGGATTACAGTACCGTGCCCAAAGAAATCATTCAGAGTAAGTTACTTTCCAACTGTTTCCCATTTATCAGCATTCTCAAATGTAAAAAATTTGACCTGCTTTGGTATTGAATATATGTTGAACCAACTTTTAGATGAATGCTAAGGAAGACTTCTTTTAAGTGGGAAAAGTAAGTGATTTCTATTTTTTCCTAAACCTAGAGGCAATGTAGGTAATAGAGGATTCTACAGATTCCAGAAACAGAGAGAGCTACACTCACACCCTGGTTCAGCGACACACCATCCTTCGACTTCAGACAAGTACTTAACTCCTCCCCAGGAAGACACCCTTTCCTCGTTAGTAAAATAGTGGTAATGAGAGTAACCACCGGAGCGGGCCGGGAGCATTAGTGAAATAATAGCAGGTAGTGCTTGGGACACTGCCTGGAACATAATAAGTACTTGAATCTTAAGGGAAATGTTGACTTCACGTCAATGGGACCTACAAATCCCAAAGGCCACCCTGCAATTCTTGGAATCCTGGACCCCTTACTGAGGTAGTTTTCCAATGAAGGGGCTTGATAGTGTTCTCAGGTCACAAACACCCTAGCTCTGATATGAGATTTCAATTACACAATTACTAAAATAGTGGCACATTTATTGAGGTTCTTGCATACAGGTTCTTTGCAATACTTCTGCAAAAATATACCTTCATATTTGGCCAAGGTATATTTCTTGCACAGAATAAAATACATAAACACACTGCCCCAGAAAATAAATACCTGTCTTTATGTGGCTTCCAGAAGCAACTCTAATAAGCTAGAGGGGAAACTAACATGCAGAGGGCAGGAGGGGCTAAGGCCAGGCTATTTGTGTACCTTAATGAGCACTAATTAAAGGTCTTACTCAGGGAAAAACAATTGAAAATTAAAAAAATATATAACCAACCTGTCAATGACTTTATGGATTCTATAGACATGAGCTATGATTATTAGGGTCATTAGCAGGCATTCTGGCATTCAAGTATAAAACATTATTCATGAACACAGAGTGGGTGAAATTATACAATCCATTTAAATAAAATCAACTGCATAACAGATATAATTCACAAAGTGATCATTTTTAAAAATAGAAAATTGAATTTCAAATCAGCATTTTAATGGCCCAGTGATCCAAATATTAAATTGATAATCAGGCCACAGTGATTTTCATGAGTAACTGGAAATATTCTTAAAATTCTATAATGATCTATGAAATGCCAGAAAATTCACGATCTCAGAAATAAATTGTCCCATGTAGAATCTTCGACTACCAATGCTGGAGAGAATCTCAGATATGACCTAAATCAATGGTTCTCAACTAGGGGTGATTTTGTCCCCCACTCCCACCCCAGGGGACATTTGAAAATGCCTGGAGACATTTTTGGATGTTACAACTGGAGGGAGGGAGCCATGGGCATCTAGTTGGTCAAGGCCAGGGAGGCTGCACAGGACAATAGACAGGACAACTTCCACAACAAAGAACTATTTGACCCAAAATGTCAAAAGTGCTGAGGTCGGAACACCCTCATCTAGATCAACTTTTCTCATTATACAGAAGGGATAAACCATGACCATGGCTTTTCACTGGACCAACAGTAAGCTGCTGACTAGCTTTCAGGATTCCTGGTATGGTTTTTATTTTCCTACTAGGTTTTACATAGCTCCTTCTTTCCTGCCCATCTGCCCACTTTTCCTCAATCTATTATTGAATATTTATAAAGTGCCTACTATGTACTTGGCATTGGGGATACAGAAGTGAACAAGACAAGCACGGCCTTTCTCCTGTCTTTATAGTATGGTGGGAAGGGCGAGTGTAAGACAGATAATAAAAATGCAATGAATTATCATTGTGATAAGTGTCATATGAGGACACACCACTAAGTGAACCCAATTGAGTCTGACATCTCCTTGTTCTCAAGCCAACTCTCCTAATGCTAATACACTATTGTGCATTTAAATACAGTTGGAAGAGATTTGCGGTACAGGCAGGGGTCCTGACAAATAATGCTATATTATGCAGGGGGCCCTGCAACAAGGTTGGTGATAACAGTCACGGCCACCACTCACTGGAGACTTACCATGTACCAGGCACTGCACTGAACACTCTCCTTACATTTAGTCCTCGCAACAACACTGAGGGGTAGACACTATTGTCCCTATGATCTCTGATTGATGACACCCCCAAATTTTGATTGAGGCCATGATCTATCAGCGGTGAATTAAAAATGAATGACTTTGACTAGTTCATTCCATGAGGGCCTCTATTTTGATGCTGTTGACTTGGTGGGGGGCAGGGAATAATTGGTGATTAAGTGATTAGTCTCTACCCTTGAGGAATTAACAATGAAAGTAAAGGTAGTTTAAAGCAACCGACTGAGCATGACATGAATTTATGGGCAAAGTCATTAATTGCTATATTTAAATAAAACAAGGTGGCAAAGATTTCAGTATATATGAAGCTTGGAGGTACATGCTTAGAACTGTTCTGAGCAAAACAGCATCCAGTAACCACATGTGGCTGTCAAAATTAAGTAAGTTTAAAAATCAATGTCCTCAGTTACACCAGCCATATTTCAAGTGTTCAGCAGCCAGACAGGGCTAGTGGTTACTGTATCAGATGTGCAGATATAGATGTTCATCAGCACAGAAAGTTCTAGTGCACAGTGCCGCCTTAGAATTTGGGGTAGCATCAGGGGCAAAGAACCTCTTAGTAATTGTTCCCAGGATGACATTTTCCTGAGGCTGTCTCTGGCTCATGCTGGCTGGGGAAGAAGGGAGCAGAGGGCTTGCTCAGACTCAGATCTCCATGGGCAACAAAGTTACAAACAAGGACAACTTTAAACGGAGAAGGGTCCATAAGGGTTGAAGTCAATGCCTTCATTTCATAAAGAAACTAAAGACCTATATTCATGAAACTTAATAACACATATATACCTTCAATTCCCTTTTATGCCAGTAATTCTCCCTCTAGGAATTTATTCCATGGAAATAATTAGGAATATGCACAAAGTTGAGGATGTTCAGTGGAATGATACTTATAATTGAGGAAAAACTGGAAATCTACTAGGTGTCTAACAAATAGTCGAAAACACTTACTGGACAGACTCAGTCACACTTTCAAGTCCAATGCTATACACATCATCTTGACTTGAGAAGGTGATGAGGCATATTAATTTAAAAAGCAGGTTTCAAAACAGAATGCATATTATGACCTTACTTTTGTGAGTATATTATATAATATGCATAAAGGAAGGTGCAGAGATCTACAAAGGCTTTGAAGTGTCAGTGATCCATCTGGCCAACAGAGTAAGAAATATATACATATTTCTTCTATACATATAAGAAATATATAATATATTAATATAATTATGTATAATCATATTAATAGATATATGATCTGTCTAGCTCATATTATTATATAAAATGTAATACATAATATAAAATAATAAATACTATAATATAATATATACTATAACTATATAGGGATTGATTCTGCAGTGAGAAGGATAAGTGGATACATATGTAACTATAGTTATAGTATAGTATAGTATATAGTATATATATTATATATATGATCTATCCAGAAGGTATCCAGCCATGTAATATGAAAAACAGGACATTTGTTGAAGAAGATACAAGATATAAGAAACATTGAATATAGGACAATGATGCCTCAGTCCACTTCAAAGTAGGTACCTTGGGACCTCACACAGTTCTCACAATTGCCATCAGCTGCCTCATCATATTTTCCTGAATTTCATCAATTGTCTGAAATCTCCTCCCTTTCAAAGGTGATTTTAGTTTTGGGAAAAGCCAGAAGTCTCAGGGTGCTAAATCTGCATTATAGTGGGTCTGAGTCACCTGGGTGATTTGATGTTTATCCAAAAATCCCTGCACAAGACATGATGCATATGCAGGTGCTTTGTCGTGATGAAGCTGCCAATCCCCAGTTGCCCATAGCTGCAGCCTTCTGAATCATCCAAATAGTTACCGTGAAGGAACGTTCAAGCTTCATGCAAAATTTGATGCCAATCTATTGCTCTACTTGCTTGGTCATTTTGAATGTAATGGCCACACAGTACACATGTTCACTCATGGTGTCTCCCACTCCCACTGACTAGTGCAGTGAAGTCATCATTGTTCACGCATGTGCATTCCAGTCCACTCTCCTTGGCTGCCAGGTTACATTGATGTCATGCAAACCGTTCTTGTTATGTTAACAATGGCTGGACTTTTTCCAGACAGATTATATATATATATATATATATATATATATATATATATATATATATCTGCATTTCTTATACTTTATCCATAAACTTTAAATGAGCTATCCTCAAAAGTCAGGAAATTAGGGTTTCTGATTTGACCAATGGTGGCCCCAACCCTACACAGCCTCTCTTTACTCTTCTGATCTTCCCAGTCAGCCTCTCCCTTTTCCCAAGTTTTTTTACACTGGTTCATTATAAAAAAATAGAACCAAATTAATAGTGTCTATGAAGTTCTGCCTTCACCAGTGGGCTACAGCAGGGGTTGAGAACTTAAGTTGGCATCTTTTACCAAATTAGTATATCAATAAATTATGAACAGTTCTATATAAAATATAAAACAATCTAACTTCCTCCCCTATTTTGGAAACATCTGTTTTAATTTCTTCTGTCCAGACCAAACAAACTGCTGTTCGTGCTCAAAAATTACATGCACTATTTTTCAATATCTTTGAGACTAAAGCAAGACTCTAGAATAGGATTTCCCAATAGAACTTTCTGAAATGATGCAAATACTGTTTAGCAGTGCTATCCAACATAGTAGCCACCAGCCATAGCTGGCTATTGGATTCTTGAAACACTGTTAGTGTGGCTGAGGAACTGAAGTTTTAATTTTATGTAACTTTAATTAATTTAATTATAAATTTAAGTAGCCGCATGTGGCTAGCCACTACCTTACTAGACAGCACAGAGTTGGAATCTGAGCTTCTGTACAGGGTAATGTTTACTATGAATGGCATGAGTGGTCATTTGTTTATGCTTTGCTTCAACCCACAAAGCTTTAAGCAATTCTGAAGCACTGGTCAAGATAACTAAAACATATTGGAAAGAAAATTGAATCTTTTTTTAAAAAAAAGGTTATGCCAAGTAAGATGTGACTTATGAATGTCTCTGAATAGTATCATTGGATATAGTATTAATAGAAAGGGATTGATTCTTTTTTTTTTTAAAGATTGTATTTATTTATTTTTAGAGAGAGGCCAAAGAAGGGAGAAAGAGAAGGAGAGAAAATTGATATGCAAGGGACACACTAATTGGTTGCCTATTGCATGTTCCCAGCTGGGGACCTGGCCTACAACCCAGACATGTTCCCTGACTGGGAATTGAACCAGTGACCCTTTGGTTCACAACCCAGCACTCAATCCACTGAGCCATACCAGCCAGGGCAGAAGATTCTGCAGTGAGAAGGATAAGAGGATTCAGGATTCAAGACACACTCCAGTGATCTGACAGGCACTGAGCTGACCTGATCTTTTTTAGAAACCCATTTCCTCCTTGGCTCCATAAGCCCCCAACTCTCCTGGAATGGAAGTGGAACAGTGATACTGCAGGAGAGATTTTATACCAACCAAGCAACCTCAAGATTCACATGCATCTCCTCCCATAAGTCCCTTTCCATTTGGTGGGAATAAAAAGTTGAGGACAGCTGCCACTTTCTGGCCATACTTCTATGTGCTGATGTGATGGTCACTTTGGAATAACCAAGGGTATGCCTGTCCCTCAGGTCTGTGGTACATGCCCTAGGCCATAAAAGATAAGAAGCACCATCCAACAGGAACTCCCCTGCTGGATGGATGTGGATTAACAAGATCATTGTTGACAAGGCAGCAAGGCTGAACCTCAGTTTGGGGAAGACATTTGTTTTTTCCTAAAGATAGATATCACCAGAAGATAGAAAAAATCATGGCCTTTTGGCTGTATATCCCGTATTTTTCAAAGCATCTTTTATGTAAGTCACCAGGTTTAGCATGTGAAAATACAGAGTGTCCCAATGCAATATTTGGGACATAATTATACTAAAATATTAGTCATCGATCTCCCCAAATTCCAATTTAAATAAGTCTTATATTTTATCTCTATCCATGAAATGCTGGTCCCAAGAAATCTCCCATGGGAGAAAGGGTGCCATGGTTAACTACATACTGGAAATGCTGCTTACTTTGTCACTCTCTTGAAGATTCCTGAAGACAATAGCATGTTAAAAGCTCTGAGAAGTTCTATAGCAGATACATCTACTCTTTTTTCACAGCCCTTTCCAAACTTTTGAGAACATAGAGCCCAGCATTAGAGTGGCTTAAATGCCATCTCCAGGGTCAGACTGCCTGTGTTCAAATACTGGATAAACAACACGGTGATGGCTCTATGACCAGGGATAAGTTATAAGCGGAGCCTGGGATGGCACATCTGTAAATGAGGATGGGCATGCACCTGCCTCACAGGTCCAGGGAGAGGATGATATGATCAGCATAAAGCACCAGGCCTGACTCTGGCGCAGGGGAACTGTTCCGTGAATGTTAGTTTTAGGAGTCATAGCAGTGGCAGAAACTTTCCTGACAATGACTGTTAACATCCGGAGGATCAGCAGATGCAATTTGGGATGTGCTGAAGATAAATCAAAGTGGGGTAGGGAGAGTGTTAGCCTGGCCTAGCATGAAATGAAACTCTTTCACGGTCAGACTGGCTGGCCTTGAACCCCGCTCACCGTGGTTGATAGAATGAGGATTTCTAGTACAGCAGAAGTGGATCAAATCATCTAATGCAACTGGGTCCTGCCATGGGGAAGTTACTAAGCTTTCTCTGTGTGTGTGTGTTTTACTAGCTACTGTATTAGTTTTCTAGGTCTAATATAACAGTTCCACAAACTAGGTGGCTTTAGTAACAGAAATTAATGTCTTATAGTTCTTGGATGCTAAAAGTTTGAAATCAAGATGTGTGTAGGATGGGTTCCTTCTGAGGGCTATGAAGAAGAATCTGTCTGTTCCATGCTTCCAACCTAACTTCTAAGTGGTTTTCTAGCAATCTTTGGTGTTCCTTGTAGTGTAGACCTAGCATTTTGATCTCTGCTTTTACGTTCACATGGCATTCTCCCTGTGTGTGTCTGTCTCTGTCTCCAAATTTCCCCTTTTTATAAGGACACATGTCATATTGAATAAGGCCCACCATAATGACTTCATTTTAACCTGATTATCTCTATAAAGGTCTTATCTCCAAATAAGGTCATGTTCTGAAATCCTAGGGTTAGGACCTTCCACACATGAATTTTTTGAGAGCACAGTTTAGCCCATAACAGCTACCTTCTAAAGTGGGGCTAAAACAGCTGCCTTTTCACCAAATAGGACTGTAATGAGGCTTAAATAAGAGAATGTAGAGAAAATACATTTTGAGAAATTTGATAGCACTATAAAACTGCCAGGTAAACGTTCAATTTCACATATTGGTCTGCACTGGAAGTGGCATTCAAACCTTTGCAAGAAAGATGTCAAGAAACTGTTAATCTTCCCACAATAGTGCCTGGAGACATAGATAGGGACTCCACATTTCAGAAGGACATGCAGGTTCCAAGGAAATGGGAGAGGCATGCCTGAAAATGAGTGTGCTATTTGCAGTGTCGCCAAATTCCCTGACGGCACATCGGAAATTGGAGACAGAAACAAGGAAATGGAGACAGAGACACAGATATTTCAAACTTTACTGTGCATCTGTGTCAGCCAAAGTAATGGCACAGAGCTAGTCAAACCTTAATTCCAGAAACACTGATTATTTACGAGCAACCTATTTAATGGAATGGGTAACTTTATTAGAAAACCTTCCCTCATGCAAAAGGAAAACAATTTTGGAGAGGAGAGGTTGAGTGGTGGAAAAGAGAACAGAAATGAGGGAAGAGAACTAAGGCAAGGAGTTATCGATTTTTTAATTTTAGTTCATAATGCTTTGGTTCTCTATTAATTTTCAAGAAACTAGTTTGTACTGATTGTGAAAATTTAGTCATAACAGGAAATGAACACATGCATGTCTTTCTTGTACTTCTCACCCACATTTTGCCAGATGACGGTGTAAGTTCCTGGCCTTTCCATCTTCCTCCATCATCAATAAGCCTTTAAAACTGAGATATATTAAGGAGATAGATGGTTAAACATCCTTTCTTTTAAAATTTTAAAGTATTTGTTCAGGATGTCCCAAAGCAAAAGCTCTTGTTCTTTACTAAAATATATCTGAGGAAATAAAATATGTCCAAAATTCCAACAATTTTAACTACCAATACTGACAGATAGCTACCAGGAGAATCTGATAGACTACGGAATGGAATTGGGAAAAACAGATTAGTGATTTTCCATGCCTTGTCTCACGAAACCCAGTGGTATCTCCAACTGGAAAATGGGGAGATGCCACAGCCCTCTGATATCTGTGGTCTGCCTTTCTGTCTTTCTGTCTTGCAGCTGGTTCTCTCTCAGGGTCAAGCAAACACTTCAGTACATTCTGATTTCTCTCCAACTCTGGCCCTCTGTCTATGTCCACAGTATGACAGCAGGTTTGAGAAAACAAGTTACAGTCACTGAGGATAGAAATGTGCAAAATAATAATGGTTTTCCCTTCTAGATGAAAAATTAAAGCAAAAGTATTAAAGCCATTTTGAGAAGAGCACATTTTTTGGGAAAAGCTTGCTGTACCATAATTTTAGACACATTATAAAGCTACAAGTGTTAGAACAATGTGGCATTATTGCAAACTTTAATAGGTGAGATGGTTTCTTAGTAAATTATATTATGCTATAATTTATATAAAAATAGTTTATAATTAAATATAAATATATTATATAATTTATATATTATAATTTAATATCCCTCAAAAGCTGTATCACAAAACCAGAAAAGGAATGGATACTTTTAAAAGCAATTGGACTGCCCTGGCTGGTCTGGCTTAGTGGACTTAGTGCTGGCCTGCAAACTGAAAGGTCGCTGGTTCGATTCCCAGTCAGGGCACATGCCTGAGTTACAGCCAGGTCCCCAGTTGGGGGGCATACAAGACAAAACCAATAGCTGTTATCTCTTGCACATCAATGTTTCTCTCTCTCTCTTTCTCCTCCCCTTCCCCTCTCTCTAAAAGGAAATAAATAAAATATTAAAAGCAGTCAGAAAGAAAATAAATTCGAGGGTAAAAACTCAAAATGGGGCTAGATGATTTGAAGAATCAAATGTGAACATGAAGCCATACAAACTTAGAAAAACATATGTTAGCATGATTCTGTTCTTGGAATAGGCCAAGGATTTTAATTGTAAAAACAAGGGAGTAAGTCATAAAGAATAATAATACTGTGTCTGATTAAAAATTCAAAAAATCAGTATCTGAAAACATCAAACAAAATTAATTCAAAAGAACAAGTTGGCAAGAAGTGGCAACAAATATATGACAGGCAGGAGATGAAGATGAATATCCACAATAAGTAATAAGCCCTCACAAATCAATAGAGAAACCATTCATACTTAAATAGGAAAAGGGAGTAGGACTTGAGAAGGCAGCTAGTTTATAAGACATGGTGAAAAGAAAAAAAGTCACCAGTAATTTGTAAATGAGAAAGAAGGAAGGAAGGAAGGAAGGGTACTTTATCTTTCAATCTATCAAAGTGACAGATTTAAGCAAATCTTAGCATTTAATGCTAGCAAGAAAAAGGTGAACAGGGACTTTCATATACTTCAGGCCAGAGTAAATTTTATTGTTATTTCTTTGCAAAGCATTTTGATAATTATGTATTAATGCAAACTTCAACTTCTAATGATCAATGCTAAGAAATTAGGTAAATTTGGCCACATAACCATGCACTTAAATCATCATCACAAAATTATTAAAATAATTAATTCCTGGTGGAAATCTGACCAACAAAAGGGGAAACAAATAAATTGATAGTCCGTAAGATGTTTTCTTATGTGGACATTAAATATGATTTTGAAGAACTCAATGAAAGGAACATTCCCACAAAAAAGTGAAATTTAAAAAGCATAATACAATCTGAATACATAATTTGATGCTATACACACATATAAATGTATATACGTAAAACTAATATATATTTATATTTAATTATATTTGCAGAGATATAAAAACACCACAATGTTCAGAGGCTGTCTCTCAGTGGTGAAATCACAAGCTAATTTTATTTTCCTCTTTTATTTATTTTTCATCTATTTCTTCCTTCCTTTATTTATTTAACAAGTGTATATTCCTTTTATAATTAGAACAAGCTAATTTAAAAATAAAACAACAAAGTCAGCACGTATGGTAGGTTAGGTAGAGTTTATTTTGTCATCTTATAAACACTTACAGAATGGTTCTTATTAGCTTTGGGCTGAGGGAGGGCAGAGACATTTGCAGAGCTGTTTCTATTGGAAAGAACAATGTTTTACTCACATTTTTGTTTTGATGGCACCATCCGTTGGATGTTGCTTAACGCCCAGATGAGTTATTTGACAATGGGAACCAGAAGGAAGGAGACAAAGTTTGAAAACATTGCAATTAGGAAAAGAAACAATCAAAAGTAAAGTTTGGGCTTGAAAGAGTTTGGTTAGAGAGCTTTAGGAGAGGAGAGAAAGGAGCATGATAAAGTGGTGCTCTGAAAAATTAAGTAAATGTTCACAAGCACACAGCTCTATAATAAAAACAATGTTTGGGCCCAGGTTTCTCCAACACAACAATTTTTATTTTCTTTTAATACTGCCACATTGTACCTACCAACAAGAATCTGGTACCCCATCAAAGCCTAAGATAGAGCAGGAAAGTATCATTGTGAATATGTTTGCTAACCACTAAGTTAAAATACCCATAAACCTTGGGGGAATTATTAAAACCCCAAGGAGAAGTCTGCCATGTTTCCTTACATAGTACATTCATTTTTGTGTTGATCCTCACTTCCTGAAATAAAAATGCAACAAAATGAGGCATCCTCAAATACAAGAATCCAATTGCTTCATTCTCAAAATGTTGGGGAGCTAATTATGTGGTGCAAGAGGCAACTACTTTATTTTTTCAAATACTTGGGAGATTTGCAACCCTGTGACTATGTTTCATGAATGGCAGTAATATATGTTTACCCTTGCTTCACAGTAAGGTTAAAAACATCTTATTCTGCAAAAGATATTTAACACCCATGAGTCTTTCTTAAAAATCTGAATTGGAAAATGGTATTTTATCAATGCAAAGTTAAATGTGAAACTCCAAAGATATGAAGCTGGGCATAAACACGGGATGCTCTATGGTAGCCACCCCTGGACACATCCAGTAAGGAAATGAGGCTACAGGTGAGAGCAGCCTACGTCTCTTTGAACTGTCTGCCCAACCACATAAATTAATCAAACAGCATGTTAGTGGAAGCCAGCTTGGAAAGCCTGTGTTCTTCACAATTTCTTGAAGTTTAAATGTTTCTGAGATAATAAAAAGCTGATTTGGAAAGAAGGGAGGTATCGAGAGGTTAATTATGTGCTGACTTGGTTGGCTCTGGAGATGTGCTTGGTTTTAGCCCTTCCTCATCTCAGCCCATTTCCACTTAAGAGGCTCTTCCTCCTGCTTAAACACTGCCTTAGAGATTTACATAGGAGATAGTCAGGTCTGGTATCTCACTCCTCATCGTACCTGCCAGCACTTGGTTATTCATTTATAGTATAAAGAATTCACTCTTTTAATGCCAGGGATCTGCTGCTATGAGCTGGTTTGTCGGACACCATTTCTTACTCAAAATATAGTTTATGAGCTAGGCACCAACTACAAACTGCCAGCTTCCCTGCTTGTGGCAAGATGTTTTCTGAATGAGCATCTTTCCACAAAGTGCACATTCTTCATTTGCCCCCAAATTTCATTTTCCCACTTAAAAAAAAAAAGGGTCCTTTGAGCGAAATGCCCTCATACCTTGGACGCTATGCGGACCTCCCACTTCTCTGATCACTGTGTCCTGCACCCTGCAGAGAGGTCTTGCTGAGGTCCTTTCCAAAGCCCCCTTCATTGTTACTTCTTTCACAGCCACTCCAGAGGGAGCGGGCACTGATCGACTTCTGACTTTTTGCCCGCAGTCTAGGTCTGCAATGCCTAATTTGAGGTTGAACTGGAACCTGGTGCCTATTTCTAAACCATCTTTCAAACGAGCTTTGCCTCCACCTTTTCTTTAATTTTTACACCTGTGTCACTGATACTCCCTTTTGCTTCTGTGCTGTAGTTATCAACACAGGGCCTCAGCAGTCCTAACCTGGACCTTCGTTAGCCTCCAGACTGCTCTCCCCACCTGTGCTCACCGCGTCCTCCAGACAAACTCTCTGCACATAGACCTTGGCTCCTTACCCCTCGCTCGGATGCCTCCCTTGATAGCTGTGCCCTGTTTCTTCTAGCAGAGGCTGACAGGCTTTCTACAGTAAAAGGGGTACTATGGCCAAAGGCATCAGAAATGAAGAGTCAGGCACACAAACTGGTCTCTTCCTTACAACACATCTCAGACTATCTATCATTTACTGGGCATTTTGAATTTTCAAGAAAGGCAGGAGTTGGCAGCATTTCTCCATTGTTTGTCAACAGAATCCTGTGTCAAAGGGTCTTGAGGGGCAGGATTAAGGGTAGCTCTGGAGCTCTGAATAAACTGGGGGGTTTCCACTTGCTGTCTGTAGTAACTCGATAGACTTGGTCATTTTTTCCTTAAGGCTCCAGCCCTTCTTCTTTACAGATGCCCAAATCCCTCCGGCCCAAGTCCCTACCTTCTCTCACTGCTCCCATTCAGTAGCTCCAGGCACTCTCTGGCAGCAAAAAGAGCTGGACCCTGGTTACACTTCAGCGCTCAGGCCAGAGGGGTGCTGTTTAAGTGTGGGGCTTCGGAGTCAGACTGCCTCGATTCAGGCTCCAGCTCTGTCACACCTTTACCTGGGTAACCTGGAGCAAGCAACTTAAACTTCCTGAGACTTTCTTTTCTTATCAGTAAGATGGTAATAACAATGATGCCCATTGTATAAAGAAATTGAATGGAATCTGTATGTAAGGTCATTTTTGTAGTGGTTGGTACACTGAAGGCATTTCATAAACAGCACTGGGTATTGGTACCCTCTATTACTGGTAGTAGCTATTTTTTTAAACCTCCAGCTGAAAGCCAGGTTGCTTATTTCAGCTAGACTAGGAACCCAGATACTAGTATGACTACTGAGCCAGCAGGAAAGTGACCTAACTCATCCCAGAATCCCAAAAGACAAAGAAAAAATGTCTGCTCCCTTGGCTTAGAGAAACTAGAATGAGACCTCCAACTACAACCCTATTGGGTTTCCCTACCTGCTCCCAGCCCACATTTCAGGACTTCCAAGAATTTTAGGACTAGGGCCCTGAGGTTCTTCATCTGTTCGCTGACCGGATCCTTGAATCCCACCAGTGGCACTTCAGGATTTGCCACGGGCTGGCTTGCAGGAGACCTGAGACTAGGAAACCATCTCAGAGGGGCTCTGGAGGCCTAGAGCTGTAGACCTAGTCTTACCCCTAACCAAAGGAATTTAGAGAAAACCCAAAGCAGAGCCCCATGCGCTCGCTCTCCGCCTTACTTCACAGGAGAAAAGCACCCAAGGGCTTGCCCGGAAGGTGCCAGGGAGCTGAAGACTGAGCCGCGGTGGGAATGACTGTAAACCCCTCTAGCCCTTCTAGGCAGGGCTGTCTGCCAATCTTCGACCCACAACACTCTTCGCCTCTGTTGGTGCTTTGCCTCTACCTGATGCTAGACTTTCCTCAAATTATCTAACTCAATCCATTTTGCTAGAGAGGATAAGACACTTACCCAAAGTCATACAGCAGTCCACGGTAGGGCCAGTTGCAGTTTTAAACTAGAAAATCTGACTCAGGTTCCTGAAATCTAGAAGCCCTGTGCTAAATGCCCTATTATGTAAAGGGTGGGGCAAAAGTAGGTTTACAGTTGGCTATATGGAAAGTAATACAATAATTAATAGACAATACAAGAATAAACTCTGTTTTGCATACTCACAACTGTAAGCCCACCTTCGCCCACCTTGCATGACCTGGGACTCCTATATGTTTCTAATACAAGTTCCAAGAAATCGATATCACCTGCTTAGACACCCTGGTTTTAAGCATGAGTGAGGTTTCATTTAAGAGTAAGAGAGACTGGGGTTTGTGACCTGGTTCAACAAAATGTGTGACCTTGGGGCAGATACTTCATCTCGCCAATCTTCAACATTTGCACTGGAAAACTGAGAAAATACTGCGCACTTGTTAGTGTGGGCAGAAAATTGGGTGGGATAAGCATCTAAAGCCCCGACCCTGGCACTAAGGAACCCACATTCTATTGTTTTGGTTAAATGCATGGGCTCTGGAATCAGACTTCTGTCTGGGTTTTCATTTCTGTCTCAACAGTTACTGGTTATGTGACTTTATAAAATACATATAATAACTGTTTTATTTGTAATGTTGGGATGCATATTAAATTAGATAATGTTTTCCAAGTGCTTGATACAGTGTTCAGTAAGCATTTATTATCATACGTAGTGAATCTGATTATTGTGATGATGATAATGCTGATTATGTTTTTTATTGCTCAGGACAAGATAGGCAATGCTGCAGAAATAAAAACAGAATAAAACAATACAAAATCTCAGAGGTGTGATAAATCAAAGATTTGTTTATCTCCTACTCATGTCATAAATTCAGTCATGGCTGGCGGGGGTTCTGTGCTATCTAACAACTCAAGAAACGAGGCTGAAGAAATTCCACTATCTAGCTGCTGGCACTATCTGAAACATGTCTGTGGCCACCAACGGGAAAAGAGAGCGGAAATGGCATGCATAGGCTGCTCAAATGGCTCCATCACGCTGCAAAGGCACTGGACAATAGTCTTTCTGTGTGTCCAGGAAGGAGACTAGGCCTGGGTGTGGTGAGCACCAGCGCCTTTCCAAGCAGGATGATGGCAAAGACAATGAAATAAGGTGAGGCGTAAGGTGAGGCGCATTCAGCTTGGAGTCTTGCACTCAGCAGGTGGTTAACAATTAGTAGCCATTGTTGTTTTCATTATATGTTAATTTAAGTGCAAGCCTTAATCACATAATGGGTGATTATGCCCCAGAGATGGGCATCTCTGAGGGAAGAGCTGGCCTGAGCACCAAATCTGGAAATTGGAAATCAGGGAAGAGTTACACAGGCGAGTGTGCTGAGGTCTGGAACTGCCCCCACTAGGTCCTTCAGTTAGGAACTCAGGCCTCTCAAAGATTCCTGATGCATCTGTAAAATCATTGCTCCAAGTGTGGTCCATAGACCACCTCCATGGGAAACTCCTGGGGAATTTGTCAAAAATGCAGGCTTCTGACTCATCTCCGAACTATCCAATCAAAATCAGTGTGAGCGTATGTAGGGGAAGAGGGCAGGGTGGAGTCTGCAATATGTATTTTAACAAGCTCACCTAATGTCTCTTAGGCAAACTGAAGCTGGAGTACCTCTCAGACACTTCCTGCCCTTGACTTCCCTACCACACCTGACTCTCAGATCCATCATTTACTTGCAGAGCATTTGTGAGCACACAAACCAGCTGCCCTGAGCTTCAGGTTACTCATCTGTAAAATGTGCGGTACAATTAAATGACTGGGCATTTTGCTAGAAGGATTCAATGATACCGTGTAAAAAAGAAGCATAATGATGATGGTGATGTGATAATGACGATGATGGCAATGGTGATGATTATGAAAATGGTAATGAAAACCTAGTCAGTGCCTGGACCTCAAATATGTAACAAATGGAACATGGGAATATTTTTTATTTTCTGTAAAATGAAGTTTAGGACTTAATTATATAGAATATATATAATGTCAGGTGTGTGATATTGTTCATGTTTAACCAATGCTGGATGTATTTTCCTCTAATTCCTTGTAAAACAAACCTAATCCCTGAACAAAAAGGTTCGTTGGTTTTAATTACTTCTGAATTAAAGCCAAGAAAGTGGAGAGAGAAACTGGCATTAATAGAAAAACATGGATTCCCAAGTATAGAAGAGAATTATATTAATAATGATTCATTTGTTCTCTGGTCCGATAGCTACCTCACTCACTTTGAGATGCAAGTTCCTAAAACAACTATAATGGGTTATTTGACATAGTACCTCAGGCTTTTGAAACTCCCATCCTGGGCACATTTTTAGAGTTGGTGCTTGTTGTTGATTAATGTAATTAGTTGGGAAGAGTTATATTGTGAGAGTGACAGAGATGGATGGGTAAAAAATAAAGAATGTGGATAAGAAAGAGAACCATGGCGGGTGACTGTTTTAACTCTATAAATATGCAAACCCATGCAGAGTCAAGGTAGGGAGAGATGTGTTGATGGTTTGCCAAGACAAAAGGGGGGCAGAAGTGGCAGACAGAATGAAAACCCCTAATGCTCAGTTTGCCTGTTCAGTATCTGTGTTTGTTTGATCTGCTTCTAGCTCCAAATAGTTAATGGTAATCTTCAACTATAATCTGCCTCCATAAAACCCCTTCTATATACCCAGTTCAAAGAAAATTATAATTGTTTAAGAAAATAAAATTTCACTATTAAAAAAGCATTTATTTGATAATTTCTTCAGTATTGAAGTTCAATGTTCAAATACTGAACACTGCACAATTGTTTTGTATCTTCTACTTATATCCAGCACTTTATGGAGATATTAACACATTACTCTGAAAACCTAGGGTCATTCTTAATTAATTTGTTATAGAATGTATGATAGTCCAATAAAGCCTTTAAAATCACATGGAACAAACAGCATCAGCAATTCAAAAGCTTTCAGAAGTAGTCACCCATCTTTTTCTTTTGTATTACACGGGGCAGTAGGAACACTGGCACGGTCTTGGTGCAAGGGCAAGTCTCACTTTCACAGCAATGTGGTAGTCTAAATATTTGTGACTGCCCTGGGCTGTCCAATTTTTTCTCCAACAGGAAAGCATCTAGCATTGCATGAAGTCTCAGTAAAAGAAAAAAATAAGTACACTGGTGGAATTAGACATGAGATCCCAGGCAAACATTTCTGTAAAAACTGCCTTTCTCACCTTATGTTTAAAAACACCTTCAACATTTTTTAAAAATGCAGGTTGCCATGGTTACAGTCCTTGTGCAGGAAGCAGGGTTTCCAAGCATCTCTGAGCTCATCAGTTAATGCCAACAGATCAGAGATTTTTGAAAATTGATACTTATAAAATATCATCCTCTTCCTCCCCCCTAGTTCATAAGTCACACCATTTAAGGCAGCTGGATAGGTTTACAGGATTTTCAGTGGTGGTTATTATTGCGGGCCTGGCATTTTGAAAGGCCACGTAAGTGCCACAGTGACCATATGCTATACGTGGCCTTTGATCTGAGTCCACATTTGGTGGGTCAAACTCATTTGCAGACATTCACAAAAATGAAGAATTGCCATTTTGACAAACAAAGCTGTCTCCTTTCACCTCCACTGTCATAGATCTGTCCCTATGATAGCCATAATCCTAATTGCTACCTGCTGGAAAACCACACTAGTCAAACTTTTTAATATACCTTTCTTACAGAATTATAATTTAAATCATATGTCTAAGATCATGTGTTAACCTGCTTTATGTAAGAGCCTTAAAACCAATGCAACCAATCTGATGCGATTTCACATGCTTGATAGACTGCTGTTAATGAATAGGTTAATTCCATGTTATGCATGTTTACATGAGAAAGTAAAGTTATATCCAGTGTCTCGACATTTGAGAAGTTTGTGTTTACTATCCAAAGGCTCTTTTTTGTGTATCTATTTTAACATCTGCTCAAAAATTCATGGGTGAGATTCAGATATCAGTTTAGACTTTAAAATGCAATTTAAATGTTACTATACTATAAACTGGGTTAGGTTGAAGTCGTTTCCAAAATCTCTCTGACTCAACCGAAAATGGGATGTGATACCAAATGTAGCATCCTTAATATCTCACAGCTACCCACACCATGCTCAGCAAGTCCGTATGTGGTTCATTATGTGGCCGGAGATCATCACAGAAGAACAAGCAACTGATAACTTTGGTGTGTTATCTGTAATCATCCCAATTGTTGACCTGAATCACAATACCATTAATGAGATGGACTGTGTGACAATTAGCTATTAAAAAGCAATAAAAAGACTGAAATTAATCTAACATGTCAATTCTGTGACAATCTATGAAATCAGGATTAGATAATAGGAAACCTGATTGAGAGTAGCACTATGAAGGAACCACGGGGGCCTGATTTCTGGAATCCAATGCCCTTGATTTGGACAAGATGATAAGAAAAAGAAAAAGCCATCTTATTAACTATGACACCTTTGTTCAAATTTTAGAAAATTGCTCCTTTGAAGAACACCGTGGGGAAAAAGCAGGGCTTATTTTCATCTGAAATATCAGAAGTAGGGGTTCTGCTGCCTTCCAGATCAGAGGGATGTGCCTATCTATTTGATGGCAAGCCTCTGAATTAGTATAAATATATTATGGCCATAAAAACACCTGTGCTGAATGAATAAGGAGTAAGTAGCATAGAATTTATGGAAGGAGGCTATGAAAATGAATGCTGTCAAATCCTGGTTTCTTGTCACCAAGACACTGAAGACAGGCCCTGGAAGCAGGTAAGTAAAACTTGATCTCGTCCTATTAGGGGCTTGTTAGCAGCCTGTGGTGCCTTTTATCTGGAGTCTTTGAAAACATCAACCTTTGTGCAACAACCACAACAAAATCAATTTTCTTTAACTTAAAAGTGTATCCTTCATCAGCTTGGACACACACGCAATCGCTCCCCTAAAGGAAATGCTTTGTACCTTAAGAGGGCATGTCACCTTTGTAGATCAGTGTGTATTTTAGTTTCATGGACATTACGCCAGCCTTACACCTTTGAAAAGAAGACGCTGTTGTTATATTGGTTAGGGATGCATGTTGGCACTACGGAATGAATCATCAGATAGAATGCATTCATACTCGCCCTCTTAGAGAACTAGTGACCCCTAACAAAGGGAGATAAAAAGGTGTTGACATGTTGAAATGAGCCGATGTGTTACGGCTGCGTATTGATTCAGCTCATGGAGGTTGGTTATTTCATTTATACCAATGATGTGTTCAAAAGGACAAACCAAACCACTTTCTTCCTACTGAAGAAACTTTGCTATTAGACCTTTTGTCTGGAGTGTTTCTCCCCTGGCTAATTCCCATCTGTAGTCTTTAGACTCACTTCAGGTGTTCTTTTTCATACCTGTAGCCCCCTGTCTCAACCTTATCTGTCATTGACTCACCTGGGAAGCTTTAAGTCATGCTGATGCCCAGCCCAGGGATTTGTATGTAATTGGCATTGTAATGTGTCAGGGATATGACTTGCACATTGAGATTTTTGAAAGCACAAATAATCCTAAAGTGCAGCCACGGTTTGAGAACTACTTACAGCATCTTGTGCTCACCTCTTACCAAGATGGCCTTGATGTCAACCCCCAGCTTGACTAAACCTAGACAGGTTTGTCCCTAACTATAGGCCCCTCACCCTCCTTTTCTTAAAGAATTTGCTTTAGAAAACTTGTTATTATAATTCTGTCTCTGCCCTTTGAAATGTATATCTTCTAGCTTCCAACAGTTTTACCATCCAGGAACGTCTTTCTCAAAAACCTGTCTGCAAACCATTCTTTTGAACTGTAATCATTGAAGGAGCTAGTCCCCCTATCTCCCAGTCTCTGTGGAAGGGTAGGGGCTTAACTCCAGTCAGTCCCAATCAGCAAGCACAGAGAGTCTAATTATATTGACCAACCTGCCCCTTAATATCCTCCAGTACTTTTTCACTGGCTCATTCCAGTGCTTATACAACCTCCTGCCTTTTGTTTAAGCAAGGTTAAGGTTCAATCTCCTCTGCAGCAGCAATCTTAAAATTCTCCTTGCTTTTTAATTCTGGTGTGACTTTATCTCTTGCTTAGACTGGACCACACTATATTCTTATTACCTGTTTGCATCCCAGTCTCTCCCACTCCTTTGAGGTCTCATTTTTGTTTTGTTTTTGTTTTGCTTTCTCTCCTCCATATCAGCCCAGGACAGGATACATGATAGGCCCCCAATGCATTTCCTCTTACATTTTAAAACTGTGCTAAACACAAAATTGCTTAATGTACATACATAATAATATGACTTCAGCTACATGCAACTGTTGAGGAGAAAGAGCAGGAGAGAGAAGCTTGAGGAAGAGTCACTCAGAGAAAGAGCAGACAACCAAGAAAGGAACCAAAAGAGATGAAGACCCTTTATTTTTCCCATTGTCCTTTGCTCCTTTCAAATTAGACCTCAGCCTTTATTGCCCCAGAGAAACAAAAGACCTTAATTCATAGCTTTTGAACTTTTAAGGTCTGAGGTCTAGGCAATTTAAGTGCCATGTAAGGGACTTTCAAGGATAATTTTGACACCATGCAATTTTTGCTTTATAATGCTGACTTTAGAACATAACCCTTCGACCTCCACTTGAAAGGTGTCTCCCCTCTATCCTTATATAATCTGTTGCTTTTGGAGCATTCCTTAGCGAGGAATTACTTGCCTTTGACAGCTTATTTGGTTGCTTTCAAAGTTTGTTCCTTGAAATTAATATTCTTTAACAGTAATGAAATAATTCTGTTTCCACAGAAATGGTTTTTACCCCTTAATATAACTTTCAATAGTGTCTGAAAATTTCATTTTCCAATTGATAATTAAATAACCGAATAATTGACTCAGGTTTATTTTTCACAGGAGTTTCTTTCCCTAAACCATAAAATTGTAATCGGCAAACTTTATGCATGGTGGGCAAAAGTAGGTTGACAGTTGTTTGTATGAAAAACAATATAATAATTACTAAATGATAATACAAGAGTGAACTGTGTTCTGCATACTCACCACTGTAAAACTATTTTTGCTGCACCCTGTATCTGTACATGTAATTGAAGATTTCCAGAGCCAGTTTGAATGTGAGAGTATTTAAAGATTTTTTTCTATAAAAACCTATTGAAATAACATGATTTAACATTTACTTGCAGGTGTTACAAAAAGAAGAAAAATCTGGGATCAAAAATCTTTATATTTTAAAGGCAAATGATACACAGTTTAATGTTAGCTCCTGGCTGGAAGGATATATGTATAATTTATTATTTCATCCTCAGCATGGTACCCAATAATTGCTCAGTAAATGTTTTATTAGTCAACTTAGTCCAAAATTTGCTGCAGTAACAAATGACCTCACGATTTTAGTGCATTACATTAGCCAAGATCTGTTCCTGTCTCATGTTATAGGTCCATCGCAGGTTAGTTTCAGGTCTGCTTTAGTCCTTCTTCAATTCAGGATCCAAGCTAAAGAAGCAGCCCCTCTCTAGAACATGCTGTTCACGTGGGAAGGGGCAAAGATAGCAGAACCATTGCTTGGTCTATTAAGCTCCCACTTCTAAGTGGCACACATGACTCGTGCTCACATTTCACTGGTTGAAGCAGGTCACGTGTTCAAGCCTGATAGGACAGGGCAGGACTTCCGAGGGAAGGGCCGGACATGAAGAAGCAAATATTTTTGAATAACAGTACCATTATTTACAGTATTGGTTGAGAGGAAAAGCTTCTTGTGTGGACCTTCATTCTACTCTAACCATCCTGAAATTGTTCTTGTTTTCCAAACATAAAATAACTACAATGGCATTCATTTCAGTTTTCTAGGGCTACCCTAAGAAAAGTACCACAAAATAAGTGGCTTGAACAACAGAAATTTGCTAGATCCTAGATCTAGGTCAAGGCAGAGTTGGTATCTCCTGAGGCTTTGAGGGACTGTCTGTCTAATGCCTCCGCACTAGCTTCTGCTGTTTTCCTGGCAATCTGTGGCATCTTGGCTCATAGATGAATCTCCCCAATTTCTGCCCCCATGTTCACACAGTGTTCTCCCTGTGTGTATGTCTGTGTTCAAATTTCTCCTTTTTATAAGGAAATCAATCATATTGCATTAAGGACCCACCCTATTCCAGTATGACCTCATTTGAACTAATTACATCTATAATGACCTTATTTCCAAATAAGATCACATTATGAGGTACTAAGGGTGAAGATTTCAACGTATGAATTTGGGGGGACAGTTCAACCCAAAGCAAGCAAACATCATGTTTGTCTAAAACAGTCCCTGTTTTGGCTGTGGTCCTGATGACATTATTACTAGGGATCCCTCACTCATACTCAAAAATGTACCAGACTGGATGGTCAATTAAATAGCTAAAAATAATACATGGTTATTATAGAGAACTTGAATAAACATAGAAACAGTTAAAGTAGAACATTTAAAACGAATCACCTTTAGTGAAAGGATTAGCAAGAAGAGAAAGAAACTTCACAGACACAGAGGTGAAGGGAGGTGGGGGGAGTTAGAAGAAGGTACAAGGAGGATAAGTGGTGATAAAATGAGACTGGACTTGGGTGGTGAACACACAATACAATATACAGGTGGTGTATTATAGAATTGTGCACCTGCTGGCTATATAACTTTATTAACCAATGTCACACCAATAAATTCAATAAAAATTAAAATAAAAAATCAATGTTATCACAAATAAAATAAAACAAAATAAAAGGAATCACCTTTAAATATCAGCACACTTGAAATCCTTCTATTAATATTTTGGTATATATACATAATTTTTAAATAAAACTGAAACAATACTATGATACTGTTTTGTAACCTATATTTTCTCTTTAGTGATATTTTTCTGCATGTTCCTCTATGCTTAAGAAGTTCTTTGAGAACATGATTCATAATAGTTCATGATATCCACCCTATAATTTATGTGTTAACTTCCTTATTGTGGGTCATTTAGGTGGATTTCAAGAGATCACTATTTTACAAAGTCATTTTTGCCATATAAAATACCAAGCTGCAATTTTAGAAAGATGTGGCAAGAATTTCTTGCAGTTATGGGTATATTTTTCATAACAGTTTAATCATGGATGATATTCCTCTTGCACATTTTCAAAGGGACTTACGTTCTTTTTTGTCTAGTTTTCCTTAGGAAGGACAGGGTTTTTAAAAGTCAGCGACTATAGACCAAACCACAAATTGTTTTTGTTGTTGCTGTTGGCTTTGCAACAAACTTCTTGCTGATTATATTTCTGGTAGACTTTTAAGTAGTTTGGCTTTTAGTTTTCTAAGACTATCCTGGACAAAAGTGGCTGCTTCCTTGCAACATCTCTTAGAAAATACTCCTTGGAATTTCTTATCCAAATTACACTTCGTTTTACATGTGCCGGGCTAGAAAAGTCAGTTTCCTGGTTCAGGCAATGGTGGCCGTCACGTCGCAGCTGCACTCCACAGGGCGCGTGTGCCTGCTGGAGGAAGCAGTGACCGAATGGCTAGGATGGGAATGATGCAAAGGGTGGGGGGAGGGGGGAGTGGGCAGAGGACAGAGGATTATTCCAAAGACTTTAACTATGAGGGTGATGGGGTACAGTCCAGAAATCTTTGTTGAAGCATCCTAGGTAATTCTCATGCAGTTGGTCCATGTCATATTATACCACCTTTGTTCAATTATGTGTCTGTTTCCTGGTGGGACAGTGGATTTCCTATAGGAATATTCTGCTCCTTGCTTATCTTTCTATACATCTGGAATGAAGTAGTGCCTGATATGTGTCTGGGCAACTAAGGATAATCAGATTTAGTGTTATGAGAATGGGATCAATTTCATTTTATTTCAAATAAAATTTGAACATCTACTACATGCATGTTATAATGACATAATGATGAATAAAATATGGTGCTGGACATAATGATGAATAAAATATGGTCACTGATATTGGAAAATTTACAGTCTAACACAGGAGGTAAAACAATAAGGAAGTCTTTTTAGTTCAAAAGTGATGTCTCAAGAGTAGAGTTGCATGAAAAATCTGTACTATTTTATTTTAAATTCTGTAGTAACTTAAAAGATGTTAATTTCCTGGTAGAGTTGGTAAAGCATTTTATAAAAAGTGGTTTGTGCATTCACTCATATACTGATTCATTCATGTACTTTATTCATTCATTCATTCGTTTCATTAATCCATTCACTAATTCATTTGTTTATTCAGATGCAATAATTAAACATCAAGTCCACATCAGGTCAAATGCTGGGCATTCAAAATACATAGGAATGTAAAAACAAAAACAAAAACAAAACAGGTGAGACTTCTAATCTGGTGGGAGTTAGGAGCAGGTAGTAAAGACAAGTGCTCGGATGAGGGAGTAGAGGCTGCCATGGGAATAGTGCAGGGGCAGGGCAGTTGTGATAGTTGTTCACTCCACAGGGCACTTGCAAAGGGGAGATTAAAATATGGCTTAAGTGACCCTCACTAAGCATCTGTTCTGCCTTGAAGAGTAGTGTTCCAAGAAGGGGAACTTTGTTTTTAATTCATACAAGTTATTATGTGGGATAGAAGCTCTGTAAGGACAGATATCTGTAAAGGACTTGTGAGGTCCAGAGATAAATTCCTGGAAGAAGAAATTTCTAAGCTGAGACTCGAATCAACAAGACATAGGTAGGTATAAGTCACAGATTTGAGTCAGCATGTGAGTGTGTGAGCAAATCTGGAGCTGAAGGTGAAAGTGATGTCACTGGAGAAGTAAAAGGTTTTCCAGACATGGGGAGCAGAGTGGGCAAAGAGCCAGAATGTGAGGCAGGTAGAGACGTATTTTGAGAACTGAAATTATGAGAAGGGAGGGAGGAAATGGAGGGAGTATATGGAGGTGGCAGGGGAGAGAGAGAGCAAAAGAGAGAGAATGAGGGGAATGAAAGAAGGAACAAGGAGAGATAAGGGGAGAGGGGAAAAGAGTAGACATTAAGGTATAAAAGAAAATAAGTAAGTGAAAGAGAGAAAGGAAGAGGGATGGAAGTGGAGAGGGACAGAAAGTGCCAGTGAGATGAGGAAAGAAAGAAATCAAGGACAGAGAAAAAGAGACTGGTGCCAGAGAGATTAGAGAATGAGGGCTTCATAAGCCACCTTAGGAGTTTGGCCATTTTCCTGTGGGAAACAGGGAGCTACTAGAATGACTGAGGAGGGGCATGCTGGACCAGATCTATGCTATGGGGTATGCCATCTAGTTGCTGGGCAGAGAATGGACAGGAGGGGAACAAGAGTGGAAGATAAAAGAGATCAACTGGGTACCAAGACTTTGCTTAGCCCTACCTTTGGGTCTTCAATGAGACCAAGTAGAGGAGGGGGATATAGGCACTCCAGGTACAGAGAGCAAGTCTGGATGTGTGGCAACATCCCAGATGGGGAGCACACGTGGAACTGTGGCATAATAACTGGGCAGGACAGGGGTGGAGGTGCTGGGAATTGGATGGCAGAAAGGGAGTGTGCCCAGGTGAGACTGAGAGGCCACTGGCTCACTGAAGAGTTTAAATTTCATCCTTACTCAGTGTCGGCCCATTAAAGGTGTTAAGAAGAAGAGTAGTTTGGGTCTTAGTAAGATTTCTCTGGAGGAAATTTTGACTAGTTGGATCATAAAAGACAAGGACAAGAGGTAGGGGTTTCTGCTGTTGCGGCCCAGAGGAGCGATAATGAAGTCCAGTGGGGATGGGGATATAAACTGATGCAGAGGCATTTCAGACATAAAGGAGAGGAAATGCTCCTAAGAAAATGTAATTCTGAGATTTATTTTATATTTGTTCTATTCAAAATTTTTGTGTATATAAGATATGTTAAAAGATAAGCAGATTTAGGGAAAGTAAATAATGCACTCTTTTGGAGAGTGAGTTTAGGAGCTCTGGAGACAATCCTGGAGACTTGAAGCAAGGAATTGGAAATTCGGGCCTGGGTATCCGTAGAGCCCAAATGACTAGAGCTACTGATGTGAGTTTTCAAGGTCCTGGGTTAAGCTCAAGTCATGAAAATGGGCGATGGTGACCATAGAGAGGGAAAAAGGGAGCCACACCTGGAACCCTAGGGAATACTAACAGTTAGAAGATGATTGTTAAACCTGGACTGGCTCCATAATTTGTGGAGGCCCAGTGCAAAATGAAAATACAGAGCCCCTTGCTTTAAAATTATTTAAGAATTTCAGGAATGCAACGGTAGAGCATTAGACCAAACATGGCTCATATTGGTCTCCAACACAATTCCTTTACCACGTGGGTCATTCTGGCTTTCTCCCTTTGCCTGCCTGTAAACTCCTGCTCTAACAATGAAAAACCTGACTCCCACTTTCCTCCACCAATATACTCAATTGTTCAATTCCCATACAATTATGTAATGGTTTTAGAACTGTTAACCTATACCCTGATGGGAAAGAACTTGATCAACTAGAGAGCAGTGCTACCTACAAGTTCACTTCCTTTTTCGTCTCAGGAACTGCACTCATTTCCAAAGTTACCTAAGTTATCACTTCTCCCCATTCCCTTCTGTGAGGTTGTTTCATATATTTGTAAATATAGTTAGGTTCTGCATTCCATCCTGGGATCCTGTGTCAAGTTCTATGGGCTTCGACAGATGCACAGTGTCACATAGCCATGCTGCAGTATCATTCAGGGTCATACAGTGGTCTCCTCTTGGTACCCCTTGGGGATTGATTCCAGGACTCTGCAGACCACTATGAATCTACAGATGCATAGTATTTGCATATAACCCATGCACATCATCCCCTTTAAATCATCTCTTGATTATTTATTATATCTACCACAATCGAATGCTATGTAAACAGTTGTTATACTGTATAGTCTAGGAAATACTGACAAGAAAAAGTCTGTACAAGTTCAGTACAGATGCTGCCATCATAGGACTAACTACATAGTGTATGCCAGCAATAACATAACATTTGTTTAAAGTATTTCCCATCTATGTCTGGTTGAGTCAGTAGATACAGAAATAGTTAATACAAAGGACTGACTATATCACACAGATCTTCCATCCTAAAAAAATCCCCTGTACCTCATCTATTCAACCCTTGTCACTCCTCCCAAGCCTTTGGAAATCACTGATCTTCTTACTGTATATATAGTTTTGCCTTTTCCAGAATGTCATATAAATGGAAATGTACAGGCTAGAGTCTTTTCAGACTGACTTCTTTTATTTGTAAATATTCTTTTAAAAATCATTTATGTCCTTGCATGGCTTAATAGCACATTTGTATTTATAACTAAATGGCATTTCAACGAGTGTACCACAGGTTACCCACTCACCTATTGAATGTGACCCTTTTTGCCTCTAATTCTTAGTGATTATGAATAAAGCTGCTCTAAATATTTATGTGTAGGGTTTTGTGTGGACGTAAATTTTCAAATCAGTTGGGTAAATACTTAGGAGTGCAATTGCTGGGTCATATGGTAAGATGATGTTTAGCTTTATAAGAAACTACCAAACTATTTTCCGAAGTGGCTGTGCTATTTTGCATACCAACCAGCAATAAATGAGAGTCCTTGTTGGTTGCTCTGCATCCTTGGCAGCAACTGGTCATGTTTTGTTGCTTTATTGTCACCATTGTAATAGATGTGTAGTGGCATCTTGTTGTTTTAGTTTTCGTTTCTCTAATGACAAGTTATGTTGAGCATCTTTTCGTATGCCTATTGCCTATCTGTATATCTTTTTAGTGAGGTGTCTTTTCAGATCTTTTATCCATTATTTAATTGGGTTTTTGTTTTCTTTTATCCATTATTTAATTGGGTTTTTGTTTTCTTGCTCTTGAGTTTTACAGATTCAATATGTAGGTAAGTAGGTAGGTAGGTAGGTAGGTAGGTAGGTAGATAGGTAGGTAGGTAGGTAGGTAGGTAGGTAGGTAGGTAGGTAGATAGATAGATAGATAGAAAGAAAGAAAGAAAGAAAGAAAGAAAGAAAGAAAGAAAGAAAGAAAGAAAGAAAGGAAGAAAGAAGTCCTTCATCAGATTTATTTTACACATACTTTCTCTTAGTGTGTGAATTCTCTTTTCAGTCGCTGGACAGGGTCTTTTGCAGAACAGATGTTTCAATTAAGCCCAATTTTCAATCTTTCTTTTATTTATCATGTCATTGGTGTTCTATTTTAAAAGTCATCACCAAACCCAAGGTCAACAAAATTTTCTGTTGTTTCTTCCAGAAGTTTTACAGTTTACCACTTTTTATTTAGGTCTATTATCCACTTTGAGTTACTTATTATGCAAGGTATAGGTCTTTGTCTATATTCTTAATTTTTTTGCATATGAACATCCAATTGTTTCAGCACCCTTTATTGAAGATGCTATCCTTTCTCTATTAAATTGTCTCTGTGCCTTTATAAAACAAAACAAAAAAGTTGCATATATTTGTTTAGGTCTATTTCTGAGATTTCTATTCAGTTCCATTGATTTATGTGCCTTTTTTATTTTTTTGCCAGTAACACACTCTCTTAACTATACCATCTTGACTACTCACACTACCTAATCTCAAGCTTTATATTAAGTCTTAAAAGTGGGTAATGTGAGTCTTTTAATTTTGTTGTTCTCATTCAGATTGTGTCAGCTATTCTAAATCTTTTACACTTTCATATAAATTTTTAGAACCAGTATTTCAATATCTACAAAATATCTTGCTAGGATTTTGACCGAGATTGTATAGAGTCTATAAATCAAGTGGGAAGAATTGACATTTTAGCAATATTGAATCTACCAACACATGAATACAGAATATCACTTCATTCATTTATTCTTTGATTTATCCCATCATAGCTTTGTACTTCTCAGCATACATATTCTGTTAGATGTATCATAAGTATTATGCTTAATTACATAAACAATTAACTGACTTCTGTACCTTGATCTTTTATCCTGTAACCTTGATATACTCAAATAATATTATTTTATAGATTTGGGGGGGGTAACATAGGCAATCATGTCATCTGCAAACAAGGACAGTTTTCATTCTTTTCCAATATGTATGCCTTTTATTTTCTTGTCTTATTACATCATCTAGGATTTTCAGTATGATGTTTAATAGGAGTGGTACAAGGAAATTTTCTTGCTTTTTCCTGATCTTAGTGCGGTAAACTAGTCTCTCATCGCTAAGTATGTATGCTGTTACCTGTGGGATTTTGTAGATTTTAAAAAATCAATTTGAGGGAGTTATCCTCTATTCCTAGTTTCCTGTTATGAAGTGGTATGGAATTTTGTCAAATGCTTTTTCTGCATCAATCGACACAATCATAGGACTTGTTCTTCTTCTTCCTATTGATGTAATGGATTGCACTAATTGATTTTTCAATGTGGAACCATCCTTGCACACCTGCAGTAAATCCCAGTGGGTCATGAGTATATTTTTTCATACATTGTTGGGTATGATTTGCTAAGATTTTGAGACATTTTGCATCTGTGTTCATATAGATTTTGGTTTGTAGTTTTTCTTTCTCATAATACCTTTACCTGTTTTGAGTATTAGGGTGGCGCTGGCCTCATAGAGTGAGTTAGAAAATATACTCTCTGCTTCTATTTTCTGGAAAAGATTATAAGTAATAGTATTATTTCTTCCTTAAATATTTGGTAAAAATTCACCAGTGAAATCATCTGGACTTTATACTTGGTAAAATTTATCAGTAAACCATTTGGGTTTGGTGCTTTCCTTTTTGATAGGTTATTGATTATTAATTTATTTAATAAATATAGGAATATTCAGGTTATCTATTTATCCTTATATGAGTTTTAATAGTTTATACCTTTCAAGGAATTGGTCTTTTATCTAAGTTAGCAAACTTGTGGGGCTACACTTGTTCATAGTATTCCTTTATTATCCTTTTAATGATCAGTAGAGATGATTGTTCTTTCATTTCTTATATTGGTAATTTGCATCTCTCTTTCTTTTTTCTTGATCACCATTGTTATAAGTTTATCAATTTTATTGGTCTTTTCAAAGAAGCAGATTTTTGTTTTGTTAAATTTTCTATTGTTTTCCTGTTTTAAATTTAATTATTTCTGCCTTTATTTTATTTTATTTTTATTTTGCTTGTTTAAGTGATTTACAATTTTAGAATATCACTCCAGGTGCTATATGAAGGTTGAATTGAAAGAAAGCAAGAGTAGACATAAGGAGACAAACTATAAAGGTATAATGATGAGGCAAAAGATAATGGTGGTTTGAATCAGGGTGGGAGAACTGGAAAGAATTTCACAAATTGCTGTAATCCAATCTTAATCTACAGAGGCAAAAATCAATCCAATGGGTATGTGTGGAATGGACTTGGGAGAAATAAACAGACACATAAAGAGGAGGAATCACTCTACAAAACTGAAAAAGATATAACTTCAAGTCACTACTTGCAATCAGTGGTGTTAGTGAATGTTTAATAGTCAACTCTAGAAAGGAAAAAGAAACCTGAGCTGTAGTGTTTCTCCATGT